>QZGG01001745.1:0-54984 GCA_006409495.1 Sedum album
TGTCTAATTAATCACGTTTCATTGATTTATGAACCATAAAAGGAAATTGTCGGAACAATTATTTACTAGAAAACACGACACGCGTACTTGATTGTCCACGGATCGTGTGGTGGAATAATTTAAAAAACAGACATTTTAATTTGATCCGTTCATTTTAAAGCTCCTAGTTGAAAATGACACGTAACAGTCACTCTATCAGTTTTAAGAGGGCTTGATAATTTTTATATTACAAGAAGAGTCCAATACTTTTAATTAGTTGCAACTACCATACCCCACAGGCACACACCTTTTTTTTGACAACGAGGTAGACAAGACTTGAGAACAACCAGAAGAAACGGTGAAGATCTTTCATGCATGGGTGGAGAGGGCGAAGAGCCTCTATGCACAGGGCAGGAAGCAGGGGCGGATCTAAGGGGGGCTGGCAGGGTCCTTTGCCCCCTAATCCTGAAAAACCAGATATTATATCTATAGGATTTGTTATGAAGACAGCTGCAACAAGTAGCCTGGTGGTTTTGATTAATGCTTGTACCCTGCTCATCCATGGATCGAATCCTGGAGCCACTGGCAGGAAGTAGGCACCAAATCTTCCACAAGGGAGGAGCACTTCTCACAAAATGTGAGAAATAATGCATCCAGAGCGACTCGAACTTGAGCACTCTTAATCACACACCTTTATAAACAAGTAATTAGTATTGTCGTATCTCTCACATTCATTCTCAAAATATTCCTAAAACATTAAGACTACATTTTCCAGAACAACTTCAGGACTGAATTTGTTCCTAAAGATGACTCTTGCGCTGTCTAAATCAACCTTCCTTGTCCGTCCGGTAAAGTTACCGTCTTCTCGATCAGTTAAGTTGCATAAGTTCAGCTCTGCCGCCTCTATCCCGCGTAAACTTGTTAGAAATTCCGAAGCAGCGTCTTTGGTTGTGAAATCTATTTCAGTAAACGTACTACGCTCACTTGTACTTCTTAAGGAAATTTATTACCAATTTGGCTTCTAATGACTTGAGTTGATTTCAGGGCCCGACAAGAAATGCAGAGCTGATGGAACGAGTACACGGATATTTAACAACTTCAAAAGACTCAGCAACTGAAATGGAGCTGATTGATACTATCCAAAGGTTGGGATTATCTCATCTTTTCGAAGAAGAAATTAAGTCCCGGATGGACATATCAGAATCTGCCGCAGCTAGCGGAGCTCATGATCTCTTCAGTATTGCCTTAAGATTCAGGTTGCTTAGGCAAAATGGTTATGCAGTAAGTTCAGGTACGCCCTATATATTATTGTGAATGCTAAAAGTACAGAATTTTAAGATTTTCAAACTGTGCAGATGTTTTTAAAAGATTCATGGATGAAACAAATACAAGATTTCTAGAATCCTTGAGTTCTGACACATTGGGAGTGCTTAGTTTGTACGAAGCTTCGTGTCTCGGTGCAAAAGATGAAACCATTTTCATCCAAGCCAGGGATTTTGCAACGACTTGCCTAAGGCGATCCTTGCCGCTGCTATCCACCAGTTTAAGGAATGAGGTCACCAGAGGATTGGCACTTCCGCGACATTTGAGAATGCCAAGGCTGGAAGCTAGGAATTACATTAAGGAGTACAAAAAGAAAGCTGATTGTAACACAAAGTCTTCTTGAGTTCGCTGCGCGCGATTTCGACAGAGTTCAAATGCAGCACAGAGATGAACTGACTGAACTCAAACGGTGACTCATCAATTCTGTTGTTTTAGTAAAATGTTGTGTAAACATTAGCTAAATGAAATATTCTAAGGATGTGCAGATGGTGGAAGGAACTCGGACTTGTAAGAAAACTTGGATTCGGACGAGACAGGCCTCAGGAGTGCTTCCTATGGAGTGTTGGAATATTTCAAGAACCTTGTCATGGAACTTGTAGGATTGAACTATCTAAGGTCATCGCGATACTGCTTGTGATCGACGATGTTTATGACACATATGGACAATATGATGACCTTGTGCTCTTCACAGATGCCATCAAGAGGTTCTTGTTCTTCTCCAAATGCTAATTAGTTAACTTGACTCTCAAGTAACAATTTGAAACAAGCATGCTTGAGGCTCAAGAAATGAAAATCACAGGTGGGATCTTGCTGCCATGACTGACCTCCCAGACTACATGAAGATCTGCTACATGGCTTTATACAACACCACCAACGACATAGCTTTTATAATCCTTAAGGAACATGGAACAATCGCGGTCTCCTATTTAAGGGAATCAGTAATACCTAAACCTTCACTGAATTCTGTCAAATGATTTGATGATGTCTCATTGTTAAAACTTTAAATGGATACTTTTTCCATAACAGTGGATGAAAGTCATCGAGTCCTTTATGGTTGAAGTCGAATGGATGAGAGCAGGGTACGTTGCGACCTCCGAAGAACACCTATCTAATGCGGTTCATAGCGGAGGGACACTTATGGTGCTAGTGCACGCCTTTTTCATGATCGGGGAAGGTGTAACTGCTGAAACTATGGAGATGATGCATACTCCATACCCTGATGTATTTTCTATTGCTGGAAAAATTCTTCGTCTCTGGGACGACCTTGGAACCTCAAAAGTAAGACCCTTCTGTGACATTTCAATCGCCAAATAACATTTGATCATCTTGTCTCAGAATCCGGAACAAATTTAATACTAATGAGTAATGTATGCATTTAAATGAAATGACATCAGGAGGAGCAAGAGAAGGGAGAAGTGGCCTCAAGCATACAATGCTACATGAAGGAACTAAACATGACGGAGGACGAAGCCAGTGAGCATATAAAGCTACGCATCAGCAACTTATGGGTTGAACTTAATGGTGCACTAGTAGCTCCAAAGACCCTGCCATTCGCGATCATTAACGCTTCGCTGAATGTTGCAAGAACTGCACAAGTTATATATCAACATGGGGATGATAACACATTACCAGACGTGAAAGAGCAAGTTGAAACCTTGCTGTTCACGCCTGTGTGATACTAATTGCTTCAACTTGCCATGTTTTGAATGGAATGTAGCTCATATCAATGTGTCCACTTCTCATAAGGTTGAGCATAGTGTTTTTAACTACTTATGATGTTGCTGAACATGCCAGTTTCCACAATGTTTTGAATAGAGTTATTTGAACAGTTTCCTTGAGTTATGATCTATAGACATATTAACTTCAGTGAAACCGAAAGACTAAATCTTATTCGAAGATTTTGATTATCACAAGTGAATGTATGAATCTTATCATTGATTTTGATTATTGACAATTAAGATAAAAATATTTTTTAAAATAAATTGGGTGGTTAAAAACAAGGACAATTATATTTGTGCAACTTTTTTCATTTTTAAAATTTTATCGATTAGATTATTAATAATCAATTATAAAAATTGCTGCTAGCTGTAATACATAAAACTATAAAACCATGTCCTTTTACCTTCTTCTAAACTTTTTTATATTGCTTATCAGTAAATGCCTATATATAGGGTAGAGCATTCGGTAAATTACCGATTTACCGATTTACCGAATTTACCGAACCGAATTTACCGACATAATATTATTATTCCGATTACCGAACCGAATTATCAATTTACCGATAATTCGGTAAATTGAAAATTTCGGTAAATATTCGAAAATTACCGAAATTACCGAATTTACCGAACTAACAAATTTATATTTAAAATTTTACATTTTTGCAAGACAAATAATAAGATAAAAATATAATTTATATTTAATAAATTAAATAATTATTAATTTGGTAAATTCGGTAAATTCGGTAATTTACCGAATTACAATACTTATTTCGATTACCGTTATTTTTTTACCGATTTCCGATCGGTAATTTACCGAAATTACCGAACTAACAAATTTACCGAACCGAAATTTTTCGGTAAAGAAAATTCGGTTCGGTAATTCGAAAATTACCGAATTATGCTCTCCCCCCTACCTATATATATGTTTCGATATTTAACACCATAAAAGCTACTCTCCATCTCGTCCATGAGTACCATTTAAGAATTTCAGTTCTATATATTTCTATACATCTTAATTAACATGGAATAATATTTTTTTTCTCTTACATAAATAACATGCGATTACAGGTGAAAGAAATACCAGACACAAAAACCGAAATCATTAAATATACTTCATGGGTTCCAATTTTCATCATAACACTTGCATAAAAAATCTCAAAAAGCTACCTTAAATCTTGTTTTTTCTCAATATTACAGGACTTTTGGATCACCAAAAGCACACAATTTTCACAACCAATATTTAAACAAACAAATCACTCCCTCCTGTCATATAAATCATCTTGCTGCCAATAAAATAAAGTCAATAAAATAAACATACAAGTTTTAAAGTTTAATGTATAATCATTAAAATTTGAAGAAGAAAATCAATGATTTTCTTGAATTCAATTCACATGAAAATCATGTAACTACGTTAAAGATAATGAGTGCACCAATCACAAAGAGGCATCAGCCAACGGGAGACGACTGCGCCACCGCCAGCATCCACCACACACTGCACCATATCACGCATAAAATGAGAGACGTTTGAGCTCTTTATGTGTGTCTTTTTCATCATGTCTATCTGCAGCCCTATATCTATCTGCACCCTATTTACTTCAATTCCCAATGCTCTCATGCTCTCTAGTCTTTACTCCTTTTATTTACATTGCTATAGCTACTACTGCTCCAACTGATCACTTGTCTTTTTTCCTCAAAATCAATCTCACTTTTGATCTCTTCCATACCCTCTTGGCCTCTTTCCTCACACATTCCTCACTTTGTATTCTCACTAAACACTCGTAACAAAACATGTGAATTAGTCACACTTTGGTCAAACACCTTACTTAAAAGATAAGAATCAACTTCAAAATTATTCTTGTCAAAAACACCATCATAAATTAAATATGCAGTGTCACTTATCAACGTAAATAAAAGTTTTAAACTGTGATTTTAGATGAAGAAAAGTAATGAAAGATCTGTTAATGAAATAATAGGGTTAGGTTGATGCATAATTATTATTGAATGGAATAAACCGCTTTCCGGCCATGTTTTTCAGCAACTTCTTGCACCAAAAACAACACGCATGTCATGCCAATCTCACTTGTCCATCTCTCTTCATGGTTTGACTCTCCATTATCTCACTCTTACTCTCACTCTCAACCAATGTCTATATATACAGAATAATAAGTGTAACAGCTAAAGAACAAAATCCATTCAAACCACAGCGCATCTCTCTAAACCCTATAAAATCCACAACTCACTTCCCATTCCTCTGCAAAGTCTCAACCTTTATTTTTATATGGAAACCACCAATGACAACACCCCTAGCAGCGGAGCTGGGTCGAGCTCCGGCGGTGGTCCTGGTGGGTCTAGTTCAAGGTGGAATCCAACCAAGGAGCAGCTAAGCATGTTGGAAGGCTTGTATGGTCAAGGAATAAGGACACCTAGTGCTGAACAGATTCAGTCTATTACTAAAAAGTTGCAAGTTTATGGCCAAATTGAAGGTAAGAATGTGTTCTACTGGTTTCAGAATCATAAGGCGAGACAGCGGCAGAAGCAGAAGATGGACCAGATGACTAGTGCTAACGATAACATGACCAACACTGTTGTTGTCAATAATCTTAACAATAATGGCAATGCTGCTGCTAATGTTGCTTATTTCAATCGGTTTTACTATCCTTCTCCTCCAGTTTCGCCTTCTGTTGCAGCCGCTGCTGGCGGCTCTCATCCCTTCTTTCAAGCTGCTCCTCATAATGGTATGTAACATTACATTCATGTCCTTCTTACTATTTCTGTCTTTTACAAAATTTGGATTATCCAACTCACTCAAGTTATTCACTTCTTTTTGACAGTGGCGTATAGTCCTTACTATGTAGCTCAACCAGAGTTCGGATTCTACCCACATTGTCCTAAGATGGTTCTACCCAATCAGCTAGTCAACAACAGTCAAGCCTCAGCTCATGCTCATCACACCTTTCGTCAAGAAAACATTATGACATATACAACTCACAATGCAGCCAATGTAGGAACCAATAGTGCGTATTCTAGCAATGGAGGATTTACTGAAGGTAGTGGACAAGTGACCTTGGACTTATTCCCATTGCACCCAACTGGTATTCTACGCGATAGAGAGCACGTATCTCCCAGCAATGAGTCGTCAACTGAGAATTCACTAGAGGCAGGAACTGATCAGGACCGACCACCAGCAGTCCAAACTTCACTATCAACAACTAGGGTTTCGTTTGACATGTTTGCAAAGATGGATTAGAGTTAGAAAGCAACTAACAGCCATGACATTCAAGATGGAGTTCTTGTTGTTCCATTGGGCTGTAATTTTAGGAACTTGGAGTTTGGCTGAGGATATGATTTTAGTATGTTTTCAATAAATGGAATGTTATAATGATTGCTTTTTTCATTGGGATTGGAAAATTGATTTTTCCTTTGCTGTCTTTGATAACCATAACGTCGTTTGCAAATGTGAATGCATGGTTATATTTTTTGAACAACATTGACTAACTAGGTCATCACCCATTGCTTTCGCACACTATTTGGGCCGAAGTTCCTTATCTATTATTGTCCAGCTCAGGCCCATTTGACCTATAACTTAAAGTCCCGTTTTGCAAATACTTCGACAATTCATTTTAAATTAGTTTAAATAAAGTTATATTTTAATCAAATATATATTCATTCAAATAGTCCACTACAACTGAGAACATCGAAAATAAATAACGAGTACGGATAATCTAGTTGTAATCCTTTTAAATAGAAATCGTTTGCCAAATTATTTTGCTAGACAAAAAACAACTTAATATTGTACGATCATATCTGCAAAAATCATAAGATAACTAGGTATTGATGGATTTAACGAAATGTATTTCTATATAATTAATTAAAAATACAAGCCAGCCAATCAGAAAAAAGGGATTTAACGAAATGTATTTCTATATAACCATGAAATATTTCCGAATCTATAATATTCTGTATTCGACACATGCTGCCAAAATATTTACATGAAATATTTGACTATAATCGTTTCTATAGTTGACAATAGTATTAAATATTTGATGATGCTGCCAGAATATTTACACGAATTATTTTACATGTGTTAAATATTTTGATTCCAATTTCAATGATTCCCATTAAATATTATTATTCAAAAAAGCCAGCCAATCAGAAAAAAGGAAAAAAATTCAAAATTCTAAAAAATGACACATAGGTCAAATTGCTTACACGATGACACGTGTCCAACATACATCCCTTTTTATCTTGTTCGCATAAACAAATCGGGACACAGAGCGCTGGTTTCCAACTAATGCGAATTTTACTTTAAGTAACCAATACAATGGGTGAGACAAAATGCAAAAATTAACACAATTGCGTGAGACGCAATTACGCGTTAAAAGTAACCTTCAACAACCATTTTCTTATAAATATCCTTACACACATCATTTACAACATCAACTTGACTAAAATCAATGGCGAACACGGCAGTGGCGATCCCAAAGGCGGCGGCGGCGACCCCGCTCACCCTAGAGGCGGCGGCGACCCCGATCACCCTAGAGGCGGCGGCGGCGCCAAATATCTCTTTACTGCGCCAATTTTGGAACTTCATAAGGAAGTTCCTAAACTGGCTACTCTCCTTGTTGGTGGCATTAGTGAGTCAAGTTATTGTTTCACGGGTGGGGGTGCGTTTATGGGTGCAGCTGGGGATGGGGGTGACGGTGTAGAAGTGGTAGTTGCTGCGGCTAGGGAAGAGGAAATTGTCAGACAAGTTGTTGTTGAAGTGGCCGTCTTAGAATGCTCTCTAATGCTGCTCCTACATTATCTTTCTTTTTATTTAGTAAATCACATATTTGTGTTTAAATTTATAACTTCCTATGCATTGCTCTTTTTATGTACAAGAAAATAGTTTATTTTGTGTAAGAAAAATTGTGCAGTTTCATTTTAGAAGTTCCTAAATAAACAATACATGGGGCTGTGTGATAATTTACATGATACAACAAGCAATACTACAAGTATTACTACAAATCACATAAAATTAAAATTATAAAAATTAATCATTTTCACTTGTGCAATACATATGCACATTTATTTTATACAAATATTAGGTATTGACCCGCGCTGTGCGCGGGGTGATGGATTTAACGAAATGTATTTCTATATAATTAATTGAAAATACAAGCCAGCCAATCCGAAAAAAGGGATTTAACGAAATGTATTTCTATATAATCATGAAATATTTCAGAATCTATAATATTCTGTATTCGACACATGCTGCCAAAATATTTACATGAAATACTTGACTATAATCGTTTCTATAGTTGACAATAGTATTAAATATTTGATGATGCTGCCAGAATATTTACACGAATTATTTTACATGTGCTAAATATTTTGATTCCGATTTCAATGATTCCTATTAAATATTATTATTCAAAAAAGCCAGCCAATCAGAAAAAAAGAGAAAAAATTCAAAATTCTAAAAAACATAGGCCAAATTGCTTACACGATGACACGTGTCCAATCATAGTATTCCTTTTAATATATATATGATTCATTTTAATTTTTATCCTATATTTTGAGGGAGAAATTTAAGGAGGACGTATAAAAAATTTTAGACGGTGAAAAACAATCTAAATTGTCGTTTACCAATAATCTAACAAATGAATTAAACTTAACATAACCGTTCTATATAATCGTCCGTGTTTTTTGTACATCTCTCGCTCATTTTTTGCAGATCCAATAGCTCAATTTAATTAATAATCAATTTTTACGTCATTTTAGTGTTGTTTTCTTATCGGGCCCGTAATAAAGAGGCCCATATGAAAAGCCCAAATCGCCCGGAGAGTCGTAGTCTGCAGAATTTTGGATTTCGTCTTCAGTCAAACTCGTCCAGCGAGCCCTAGACGGTTCTGATTAATCGTCCAAATCGGCGCCGGTTGATTCTCCGCCGTCCATCTAGGTACGCTTCCGCTGTATTAGGTCAAATTGAAAGTTTACATTTTGACTGAAAACTCGTTGGTATTGTGGATCGGTTGATGGTACGATGAGATTGAGAACTTGTTTTTCTGATTGATTTTATAATATATTTATGCTGCTATAGGTGCGGTTAGTGTTGATTTTTTGAATTTGTTTGTTTGTTTTGTTGTAGAGATGTGAAATTGTGATGTTGGTATAGATTTATGTAGTGAAATGGCTGTTTGTGAGGTGCTGAGAATTGGATTAGTTTTGTGCGGAGAGACCTCAGCTTGTGATCTCCAGTGTGCATGTGTGTGTGTCTGTTTCTATGCTGAGTTGTTTGTTTGGGATTAGCGTAACTTTGCAACTTTTAGTTGTGGTAAAGTGTTATGTTATGACACATTGCACATAATTCATTGGATTTTAATTTGGCACACAAAGTAGTGCTGTTGGTGATCATTGTAATGATGCCAATATTAGCTTAATGGTTGAGTAAAAAACTGAGCTCAGGTCAGTTTTCAGTTTAAGAAATGTTGATACTAGAAAATCAGGTTATTTGGTATGGGATTTGAAATATAAAATTATGTTAAGGGTATATTTGTGACGTAGAGAAATGCAGAATTGTGTGTCAAAGTTTATAGGACACCAGGGTTCAGTTGTTTGTAAGTTGTCACTGATGTATCTTGAATAAGTCATTCGAGTGAGCTGGACGATTCGTTCGTTGATTTAATGAATCACTACTTTGGTTGCTATTCAGTGCGTTTTCCACGCACATTTTTCTTTTTTACGCTACTAACTTGGCGATGGACAAGTAGAGCCAATTACACGAAGACTAGTGTAAAATCTTATTAATTTTCCATCATTCATAATGTTTATTATGTGTTAATCTCTTCTGAACTGTTTTCATATTTTAACTTAGGTGATGATATGGGGAAGAAAGCTGGCTCCTTGCGTATAAATCCGAAGAAGTTCGGGTCAATGAATAAGCCATGCTTAAAAGAAACAATCACATTTCTGAACTGCCTGGCCCTTAATAACAAAGATGATGAGAAGTGTGTTAGGCAAAAGGATTTACTGAGTGCATGCATGAACGATCAGGTCAGTATACAAGAGAATGATAATTATGAACCATCATACTAGGAATGCTTTTTATCTTACTATCAGTTGAGTTCATTGCCCTGAATAGTCTTTTTTAATTTGGCTTCAGGCTATGAAGAAAAAGAATATGTGGGGAAGTGTCAACTACCACTTGCAGAAGTTAAGCCGGATGAAAAAGTAATAACAGTGGTCGAGTTAGTTTCCGGACAAATTTGTGGGTATAATGTGTACTCTTTGATTTAGCAATAACCTGTACAATCACCCTACTTTTAGGAGGCTATGCGGGCATCATTTGCCCTGATCTTTTAAAAAGATAATTATTTGTGTTTTCATTCTCTTTTTTAGTCAAACACTATTCAACAATCTTATTATATCAATTATCCTTCATAAAGATCATCATACCCTAATTTCAAAGCATTTTTTTGATTTCTGATCACGATTAAGATGACATAGTGATCTGAACTTCGTTTTTCAATTAAGAAACTATGAATGCATGTTCATTTCTGGATTGTTTTTATGCATATTTTTGGCTGGCTTGCGTGCCAAGGTATGAGGGCTGCTCAACTGTTTATTGGTGCTAAGATAACCTGTTGTAGAGACATGTGGTATCTTCGTCTGCAGTTAATGTACATCCACTCGTGAACAGACTATTGTGGTTCTGCTTTATATACTATGGAGTTACTTGTTGAGGGTTTTGGTTAACAAATGGTTAATAACGGTGTAAAAAATTGATTATAACATGAGTTACTTGTAGATGTAGTAAAAATTACTAAACGAAAATGGCGCAAAGAGAAAATATAAGTGAAAAGCTCAACATACCCTTTCCAAGTAGTAGCTGCAGACTAGATTTGCTCTCAGAGTATGTCTTATAGATCAAATCTGTCAAACTCATATTAAATGCAGTATCATGCATGGTCTCCTTAGCAGGTAATCTTGATCAATATTAAGTCAACTTCTAATTAGTTAATGGGAAAGATTAGGGTCAAGTTGCTTGTTCCCTCACCCACACCATTCCAAATATAAAACTAAGCACGCTGGAGGTTTGTTGACTTGGCATCTCACGTATTCAAGGTTACATTTTCTTCATACTTGTAAAATGAGAAGTTCTAACTCAGTGATCATTCTTAAATTGCGTGCATTTCCTTTCACATGAGAAATGAGTCAAAGTGTCCTACACTTGGTGCATCTTGATTCTTGACTTGCATTAAATTCAGTAGCTAAATATTTCAACATGCAATAATATATTAGGCGTGTCTTCAATCTAACTTAATTATGTAAGTTTGTAAGTGTTTAATAGCTGAGAATCAAAAATGAAACACAAGAGTCAATCGAATGACATACACATAATGTCATGTTTTGAAAAGTTGGCTATTCTTGGATATAAATGATGATGAGGCTAGTTGATTCTATAGTATTTTTAAGTAATATATGAAGTAAACTTCAACACTGCACTACCACTCGGTGACTCTCTTTAATGTTTGTACAGCCATGTTCCGAGTAAGCATCTCTATCTACCTGTCCCAACCACCATGTTAAGTACATGACTCCAATTTAAACCAAAGTTTACTTTGCTACGTCATAGTATCTTGCTATTTTTGAAAGTCCTATATGAAATAGAGTCACTTCGTATCGTCAACCTTATTCATTGTACATGCAAATGTAGCCAATTTAGTCCAATCTTGGTAACATTTGAGGACACCCTTTGATCAGCATTCAATAAGGAAGATGCATAGAGCATACATTGATCTTCTTTTATCTCGTTTTTGATAGAGAGACCGAGCTGATTAGGATGATAACTTTCATGAAAGTCCTCCTTAAGGAGTGCAAGTCATTCAAAAGTTGAAGATTGATAATATATTAAGGTCTTATGTGGAAAAAAGGGTTTGACACATGAAGTTGTTGGTGGAAGTTGAGAGCCTCAAACCTTACCTCTTGATTCATTTTTGTGTCCATCACATGTTCCCACTTGCATTCAATCACTACATGCTCCTTATAAGACCATCTCTCTCACATCTAAGCTCTCCTAAATCAACCAAAGCCAAAAACTAGAGATTGAGTGCGAGAGAGAGAAGAGAAAACACACATTAACATTCTTCCTCGTATCTTTATCTCTTTCATTTCTCTCTTTTATTCTCTAGCTAGTTTGACAACCATGGAGTTTAACTCATTCTTCATCATCTTCTCCTTCCCATTCCTCTTTATCCTGTACACAATCCTCACAATTATCCTAAAGAAAAGAGACCAGCAATGCTACATTTTGGACTATGAGTGCTACAAGCCAGCTGACTCTAGGAAGCTCAGCACTGATGTGTGCGGAGACATCATCAAGCGAAACAAAAACTTAGGTCTCAATGAGTACAAGTTCCTCCTTAGAGCAGTTGTAAGCTCCGGCATAGGGGAGCAAACCTACGGCCCACCTATGGTTTTTGACAAAAACGAAGAGATACCAGCCTATGCTGACTCATTACGAGAAATGGATGATTTTTTCGACGATAGTATTGACAAAATCCTAGAAAGATCCAACATTATAGCAACCGAGATCGATGTGCTAGTTGTGAACGTCTCCATGATCACTACTATACCATCCTTGGGAGCCAGGATTGTCAATAGGTACAAAATGAGAGAGGATGTGAAAGTATTCAACCTAACCGGGATGGGGTGCAGTGCAAGTTTAATATCAGTCGATATTGTGCGTAACATTTTCAAGTCTAGCAAGAACCTACGTGCCTTGGTGGTCACATCCGAATCACTTAATCCCAATTGGTACACGGGGAATGACCGGTCTATGATCTTAGCCAATTGTTTGTTCAGGTCTGGAGGCTCCGTGGTTCTCATGTCTAATGACCATTCACTAAGTCACCGAGCCATGATGAGGCTAAAATGTCTAGTGAGAACCCACCACGGGGCTCAAGATGAGTCCTACCAATGTTGCCACCAAAAAGAGGATGACCAAAACCGAACAGGTTTCTATCTCAACAAGGAACTTCCAAAGGTAGCCACTAGAGCTTTTGTCGAAAATTTAAAAACATTATGCCCCCAAATCCTCCCTGTCCGAGAACTTCTCCGTTTCGCTATCGTTTCACATTTTCACAAACTATCAGCCTCTTTGGCCAACCCCGGTTCTAAGCCCAAACGAACTGAGATAAACTTCCGCACCGGTGTGGACCATTTCTGCATCCACACGGGTGGGAAGGCGGTCATAGAAGGAATAAAAACTAGTCTAGGGTTGACAGAACATGATGTTGAGCCTGCTCGAATGACGTTGCACCGATGGGGAAACACGTCAGCATGCAGCCTTTGGTATGTACTAGGGTATATGGAAGCCAAAAAGAGACTAAAGATGGGTGATAAGATCTTGATGATCAGCTTTGGGGCAGGTTTCAAGTGTAATAGCTGTGTATGGGAGGTGGTGAGGGACTTGAATAAGGGAGACGTTATGAATAATGCTTGGAAGGATTGCATTGATAGCTACCCTCCAAAAACCTTAGTAAACCCTTTTCTTGAGAAGTATGGTTGGATTCAAAGTGAAGACCTGGCAACATTCAAGTTTCCTGACGAGCCAGATCGATCCCTAAATTCCGGTTATAATTAATTTGACCGGTCATTTCGTTAATGTAATAAATGTGCTTTCATTATAAAATTCCTTAATTATTTAGGCCTTCTTACTAACCTTAAATATGTTTAAATCCTATACATCAAATATGTAACTTAGACACCATTTCTACACTTTTATTGGACAATATTTATCGGACAAATATGCCCTCAGACCCAAAATCTTTCTTGCTGACATGTTTACAATGCTTAAGGGCATTTCTGTAAACAACAATGCTTCTTTACAAACAATTTTTGGGGTGATCTAGCGGATAGAGAATTTTGGTAAAGTTTTTATGTCTTAGATTCAATACCTAGAGACTAGCCTGATTAGAGGTGTTTTGGTGGAGATATTTGATTAAAAGATACTTGATTAGACTTGCTTGCTTGGACATGGTTGATTGGGGAATGCTTAACAGAGTAGATGCTTAGATACTTAACTAAGAGCTTAAACGGCATTCGTTATGAAGTAACTCATTCTTAGATGATTCCAAAATCTATAACAACATATGAAAGCCACCAACATTTTTTAAAATCTAGGTATTACGTATTTGCTTGTTTGATCATATGGTGTCATTTTCGATGTTATGATGTGGTGCCGATGAATTTGCTGAAATGGGATTTCTAAGAATGATGTTGAATAAGACATACGTATAAATGCTTGGAATTAAAGGCCACCAACTTTCTCTAGCTAACTAGCAGCAACATTAATACATACAAAAATATCAAAAAATTACTTATGGATACTCATTCAATGCTTGTGATACTTGAAAGGGTACATATTGTAATCAATGAGCCTGAAATTCAAATGTGTGATAACTGATGTGGACGACACAAATAACTTATATTTTTGCGGAAGAATGGAAAAGATGAAATGACATTCCGAGGGGAGAACTGGCACGGAGGATCATATAGAGTTATAGTTTCGGGCACGGAAGATGAAATAGGCAAATGGAAAATGCATGATGGATGATAATGAAGCTTTTCTGAAACTTTCATTTTCATGGTTGCCCAAAGCTAGAGCACATGTAGATGTAGTTGAGCAAATAAATTGATAATGAATTTTTGATATCTGAAAGTCAAGATGTTAGTATATAAGTTAACTGGTCTAAGGACCGAACATCTTTCAAATTCTAGCTATGGATTTTGTGATAAGAGACCAAGTGACTGACACATACATTGCTAGAGTTGGGTTCAATTACGACCCCCAAAATCTCTGCGATCTCTGCGACCCCAAAATCGACTTGATCCAACGGTCATGAATTTGCATATCTGCAGTTTTGTCGTTTTCTGCACGTTTTTTTGTCATTTTGTGTCTGCACAAATGCATATAGAAACGTGCATACAGTTAAGTCAAACATGCAAATAGTAAAAATGTCAATTTACACAAATGCAGGAGGGTCGCAAAGGAACCGAACCCTACATTGCTATTCCATGTGCATGGGATGAAAAAATATTAGTTAGTATTCAACTATACATCACTTTAATTGTTGACTTATGTTAGTATAGTAGAACAAATTGAAATGAAAATAAACACTATCAAACATCATGTATTTTTGTAAATTAAATTAGTAACAGAACTCAATCACAAACGTATTAGCAATCATGATTATATAAAAGTTGTATCACGTGGATCCATCTATTTTGGTGAATTGGGGTCATGAATTCACCAAAAATGATGAATTCACATGATACAATCTCTGTTTATATATACGATGATGTAAAAAAACCAAACGCAAATAAGGAAAAAAATCAAAAAGAACGAATATAATCTCAACCGTTAATTATTAATAATTCATAAGATTTAAACAAAAACAATATCCATCAAATACATCCCATCGTAAAAAAACAATTTCTTACTCAAAAAAAATAACTGAAGATGAGTGTTGAGACAAAGGTAACAAAATTGCTTTGTACGAGGGATCGATGGCGAACTTGAGCGATCCGCATGCTTACAAGCTACTCGTATCGTGTCCTCATGGAATCTCGCGCCAACAGGTATCTAAAAACCTAATCGGATACGGTTGACGTCATCACGCTTTTTAATTTTGCGATTCGCGTTTGTTTGGTTATAGCTCGATGTGGTTTTTGATGACAAGTTTGATAGAGTTCCGCATCCGGATGCTGATTTGGAGCGTAATGTGATTGAGGTCAGATTTAGGATTTTGATATTGTGTTCAAATTCAATTTCAGACTCCAGTTGTAGTGATTTGTTGCAATTGCAATGTTGTTTCTAGATTTGGGATCAGAAGCTGCAGCAGAACAATTCGCTATTTAATGGGACAAAGTTTAGAGTATGTAATTACCACTAATTTAAATGTTTTTTTGTAATCCATCAGTTTTACAGGTTGATAATGCATAGGCAGATGCTTTGAAGCTTTACTTAAATTATAGTTTACTACCTTCTGTTGGTATGATTTGTATTTAATTGGATGCGTTTTAAGTGAATTTTTTGTTTGTTATTTGGTGATGAACCATTTGGAAGAATGTTATTATGGGACATGGATGTGTGAGTAGGTTTTCTCCGTCATCTGATGTTAGGAGGGGAGAGTATTTAGAGGAATAAAAATGTGTATGTATTCAAGATTTTGAGCAACTATATTAAAGCTTTTAATCATTTTACAGTATGGTGGATATTCCTCACAAGGTGAAGATGATTCAAAAAAGTACTCCAAGCTCTCTCTTCACCTTGGGTTGACGGATTACAGGTGACTTTTTCCATTTTGTTCGCTTGCATATATCTGAATGTGTGACATTGTACTTTTACGCATTCTTTGTGTTGTAGGTTTCTGACTCTTATTACATTCAGGACCTTTATTGGGACAAATTTAAATCCTTCTTGGCCAAAGTTTTTGGTTCCCTCAGATGGTAAGACTCCAAAAAACTTATCTTTCTCAAGTGATTATTTCTCTTTTCCAATCAAGGATAGCCACTATTTTTTGCCAAATTGTCAGAATAATTGGACTTTGAGGGGGCAAAGTTTGACCCTTCTTCACTTTATCACCAGTTGATTGCTAGTGCATTGTTTGATTTTGTGTTTATCTGATAGAAAGTGTTGTAAGATGTCAACATATGTCTAGCCCGCTAGGCAATGGAGCAATTGTTGAGACACTTGGTGGTATGTTACTGGTTCTGCGGAGAAGTAAAAATGTTGGTGAATTTCCTGGATGTTTCGTCTTCCCCGGCGGCCATCCTGAGGTACTAAATGTTGAAAAATCAACTTACTATAGATTTCCTTGTATTCCAATATAAGTGTGAATTTTTGCTGTTAAATAGCTCACCTTTCAGAAATAAGAAAAAGGTAGCTTTTGTTTTTATTTGTCTGCGTCAGGTGATAGGATTGCATCACTTATTCAGTTTTGTTTTGCACAATTTACTTCAGTATGGCTTCCTATCTTATATTTTAGCCAGAGGCAGTTGGCATATCAACACATCAGTCTGACGAAGATGTAGATACTGGACTGGTCAACAGGAATATTTCTGAGGAGATGTTTGATAGCATCACTCGCGAAGTAGTTGAAGAAACAGGAGTGCCTGCTGAATATCTCGTGCGTTTCAATTTAACAGTCATTTATTCACATTCACATTTCAAAATTGCCATGCGTACAGTAATTCAATTTCTTATAACATAAAGCAAGTAGATGCAACACTTAAGTTCATGCAACTTGTTCCTGATTACTTACTCATTGTCATCAATGTGCACAGAGTGACCCAATCTTTATTGGTGTATCCCTAAGAGAGATGAATGTGCGACCGGCTGCTTTTTTCTATATAAAATGCAGTCTTTCACCAGAAGCCGTCATTAATTTTTACAATAATGCTCAAGATGGCTATGAATCAACGGCACTCCATGCTGTTGCTAAGGTTAGCTCCATTCGGATCACTTTGATAGACATTGGTTCTTTATTCATGGTAGTTTTTGAGATTTATATAGCTAATGATTCTAAATCAGTTGAAGCTACTTAACTAATTGTTATTTGTATTTTACTCATTGAACTGGCTGTGAAGGACTGGATGCGATTAAGTTGCTGGGTGTTTTTGTTATCATCGACATCTCATTTTAATCTTTGTTCGACCGTCCTTCTTTCCCCATATATTGAAATATATTTTTTCTGTGTATAACATTTTTATTTTCCAGCATGATATGCCGGGATGGACACGTGATATGCCGGGATGTCATCGAGGAGGGTATGCTCTTTATGAGTCGATGGTCAGAGAATGATGATTGAGAGCATTTGATTATACATCTCTTCATCAAAGTACGAGTCATGCCGCAGCTCTTCCCATGTATTGGTTATTGACAATATACAATGAAGATACCACACCAACCTTTTCTTTCAATCCTTCTCAGTGTATTTAGCTTAATTTTTAAAATGCACATGTTCAAAAAGATCTCAAAGGAATTGCACTCCAACTGACACTACTTTTGTTCAAATGGGCTCAGCAAAGCATAAATGTTAAGTGCAAACTACTGGTATTACATCTGTATAACGGTGCATCGACAAGCAAAATAAAGAGCAGTGATCAATAGGGGTGACTAGAATATTTCCCAATCGTCAAGTCAGTTTCATTCCTTCTTGCTTATTCTTGAATTCAACTGAACCAGTTATCTATTGAACTGAAATAATGATATTTTCAACATAAGTTTATTTCTCACATCTACGGGAACAGAGAAAGTATTTTCCACTCTTTCTTCATCTCAATGGGAATACAAGTACAAAATATACAACATTACACATTCAACAATGACACTTACTACGAAATGGAAACCTTAACTGAGGTACTATAATGGATGGGGCAACTCTCCACCTACAATTGCTGACTGGTGTAGAATATCTTGGAAGAGAGCCGTCCACTGGATGTATGACCTGTTAGACACATTACTGAATGTAAGACAATATTGGCTTAGTGTATAAGTAATGGAAGCGTGGCCAACTTACATTCCCTGTGGTGGTCACTTGCACCAAAGTTATACATTGTACAGGAGTTTAGGCTGCCTAACATAAATGTCAATGCTGAGGTAAAGTCGGTCTTTTTTCCACCATTTCATATTGCACAACGAAATTATCCTGCACCCAATAATTCTGAGTATCATATTTTCCGGAAGACAACTGAAAATTGTGAAGACAAGAGACAAACCTTCCGGATTGTGTCAAACGTATTTGGATCAAAGCATAGATATGATGCTCTTTCGTAAGTAGGTGTCTTAACAAGTGACTCTGCGTTAGGAACCCTTGTCAACCACAACCTGTGCTCCTTGTGATAAAACCAGCCTTGATCGTACCTGTATACATCATGTTCAGTTAATACCAACAAACCAAAATAAACAACCAAGTAAGAGTCCAAAAATCTACATGAGGGAAAAAGAAGTGATTGACAACAAAGTATTACATTATTATTCAGAGACTTACAGTTCATTGGCAGCATACAATTGCATTTCATCTTTCGGCATACTGCAGCATAATACAAGAGAGAGAAGGCTTATTTTCAGTAAATATTATCACTGCAATAAATAATACAAGCATATACAAATTAACGCACCTGTAAAATATATAAAATAGAGTTTCAAGCTGGAACTTTGAGAAATGGCTTGGCTGCAAATCAGAATGCAGAATTAAATCAAAGAAGTGGCCTAGGCAAGCTCAAAATAATGTACAACCGAAATGCTGCTCACATGTAGGGGAGGGGGTGGCTTTGCATAATAACACTGCGGCACACTGAATTCGGGGTCCCCTTTGGCAGGCTCATCAGACCATGGAGAACAAAATGTTTTATGAAGATTTTCAGCAGAATTCAAATTTAATCCCAGAGTGGTCAGGTCAACACCAATTGCAAGAGATGTCAAACCAGGGTCACTCATTCGCACTACACTAAGCAACCCGAGTAAGCCATATGGATCTGGAGCAGACTGCGACTCCTGCACTGGCTTCGTACCTAAATCTCTAAAAATCTGGCCTGTGCCGGACATTTGTGGTAAACGATATTGGGACTGATTTTGCTGTTGCTGATATTGTTGTATAAGCTGATCGTAATTTCCCATTCCAGAAACTGCATTAGACGAGCTATGGGGTCTTAGTCCAATACCAGAGAGTCCGTTGCTCTGAAAGAAGATAATTGTCAGGGAAATCTTTAAACAAACATACTCACACCCTTCAAATTACACAACGGTTGTCTCTGGATGTTAGTCACAATTGCAAATTTAGTACATCGGTAAAATAATCAAATCACAGAATAAGTACCTGTGAATGAAAATTTGATTGCGACATCGGGAACATGTCAGAGCCGCGTAAATGAAAAAGGTCCTGATTGTTTAGTTGTGAAAAGTTGACACCACTTCCAATTCCTGATGTAGAATGTTGCTGTGGGCGATGGGTTGAATAAGTGCCCCCTACTCCATACCCAGTAGATCTTCCAGCCTGAATATAATATCCAAAAGAGCATGATATGAGTCCTAATTAAGATAAATATAATGTACGGACTGGAAAATCAAACATGTACCCACAGTGAAATGATGTGGCATCATGGATGCAGTATTGTCATGAAGCTGGTCCTTTTGGTGCATATCCATGGCATAATCAGTATTTCCACCTGCAAATTATAGAAACAATGGTTGGATCAAGAAAATGATAGGAGGCCTTCTCCATGTGTATTGACATAATAGTTACTAACTTCTTAAGAAGAAGGGCACCCATATTGAAGTAACATAGCATTAAAGACTAAAGAGCAATCGGTACTAATTATTGAATCTCTATTCTCACCAACTATGATAGTAGGCAATAACATTTTATAGATCAAAATTTCCTAGATTAAGAAGCAATTGCCAATGGATGTGCAGAGCTTTAATCAGTCAGTTTACCGTATCTCTTCCACCATATCAAAACAAAAGAACCTTCACACACACAAAATAATTATGACCTTTGAATCCAGGTAAGGCAGGAAAATCCTCATTTTGGATGCTGAATTCTTGATGATGTTGACCAACTCCAAGGCCTTGCTTCCTCATTGAACCTGTGATTGTCAGCCATATGCAAGTTTAAGCAGGATAACACAAGATATATTATACTCAGATATGTATTGAACAGCTCTTTTAATTACCCAAATGCTGTTGGTGCCCACCAGCAGAACTAGGACGACTAGTTAGCTGAGGGAAGTCGTTCAAGTCAAACGGAGAATTCTCATTGTTGTTCAGGTCGCCTACCATTCCCATTGAACTCAAACTGTTCATGGATTGAAAGTTATTCTGAGACATATAAGAATGTCCTAGCATGGACATACCCTGTGGAGAGGCTGAACCCACAAATATTTAGTCACAATAACAGTATATGCTGGTTAATCACATACTACTGACTTAGGAATTTAACAGCAATAGTCTCAGCAATAACTGGCGAAAGATGATGTCCATCTATTGATTAGAGCTATCTTAAAACAGTCTAACATATGCAAAGGCTTCGAAGGTGAAACAAAACCAGTAAGCAAATGAAATTGGCGGGGGATCATAACATAACTTCATACCTTGCTGAAGTCCACCCATCAACCTATTTGATCCCGGAATATTCAAACTTCCAGTGCCAGTGTTGCCAGATACATTGAGGCGAGAAGCATGACCAGGTATGTTGATTCCCCCACCGGAGCTAATACTCCTCCCTACGCTACCAGCACCAACCATGTTTCCCATAGAACTTGAAATGCGCTGACCTGCATTATTCAACATCGGGGATACTCCCAATCCTGGGATTGTGTTGCGGTTACTAGATGTAGCAGATGCAGGGAGAACCCCAGGGAGAGAGCCCCCAACTCCATTAGTGCTTGTATTATACCCATGACTACCGACCAAATTAAGACCTCCTCGACCTGTCACTCCTGAATGACCAACTGCGTTTCCATGGGACATCTACATGAATTATTATAGGACCATTAATAATTGTGTTTACAATTAACAGGTACACCACACACATCTAATGATGAAATTTAGCGACGTTGATGAACCCATGAGTGCACAAGCTAATATCGAAGTCAAATGTATTGCTTGCTCCAAAGTGATTCTACGTAAACGTACAACTAATTATGCATCTATAACATACGTGTGACGACGTGTACCTGCGACAGTGCCCCTGTAAGGTGACTAGACATAAAACGTCCACCAGCGAGACCTCCAGCAGCTTGTTGCATACCAGTCATTGCGGAATTCCGTGAAGCTAGAGTGTGAGCGCCTGGCATATTGGGTACGTTAAAGCTCCCATGAATATTCTGCAGACCCTGTAGAGATCCTGCATTTAAAAAATACAAAGAAGGATCATACTTTTAAAAAACCTCTCTGAAGCTTAAATATAACAACACAATATTATCATATAAATCAACATACCTGATGGATGATAACCTGGAGACGTTGCACCAGTTAGACCAGAAAGTGATGGAGAGGGTCGATAAGAACTGTCTGAGAGATTTGATGTGGACCCATTTAGAGAAGACTGCAGCAGAAAGTATGAATTTCAATATTCATTAGGTGAGCATACAAAATTAAACCATAAGACCACAAAAGCAGCCGGAGTATCGGGAGTTTCTTTGCACTAGCTAGGTTTAGCAACAAGATGACTTCGTTGAAAGAAATTATCCATTCAAAAAGACAGGGACTCATAATTTCAAGTTAGATGATATACCTTACTTCTGTTGGTACTGAAAAGAATTTATAAACTCACTTCCTTACATTACCGCAAACATCTGTACTTAAAAACTATCAGCCAAACGGTACAATAACGAATGCATACATTAAGTAGCCCCGACATTGGGACTCTTTATAAACCGGGTTGCCACTGATAAGCCACTTTCTTGGTGAAATCCACTGAAGCACAAATTCAAACTCCAAAATTTTCAGGCTGCAAAGGAAATGGACGACATATAAAGTACTAATATTGATAACATACTGAAGACAAGTTCAGCAATTGCAGACAATTACCATGCCACTGAAAATCGCTACACGCTTCCAGAAAACCAAGAAATCATTTCTTTGTTTACCTAAGTAAATACTTATAAACCTTCCAGTCAATGTATATAATTCCACTACTGATTCTAATGATCATAATCACACTAGTACTTATCAATCAACACGAATGGGAAAGCGAAACACAAAAAGCATTACAGTTCCAGAACAACAAGCTAATACAATCGACCACTTCTACCACCGAAAAATCCTTCTATATTTCCTTTCCCGAGAATGTATAAACCTCAAGCCGACTGCATCATTCTAACCCCACCTAAAGATAAAAGCTTTGCAGACCTTCCAAATGTCAACTAACAGTAAAGCATATAGATCATAACTAGGAGCATATAGATCATAACTAGGTCAAAATCCACCACTCCACTCAACCAAACCTCAACAACCACGCAACGAACGGCCCACTTCCATCAACAACTCTCCAAAACCACCCCAAAACAACAACAAAACACCAAATCTACATCCAAATTCAAGACCAAATCGATTCGTACACAATTCAATTCAGCACAAATAATAGAAACTCGACGTTGCACCAGAAGGCCAAAACAAGCGAATACCTGAGCAGAAGACGATCGGCGAAGCACTCCGATTCCGGAAAATTGCAGCGAATTATTTGCCCTAATTGGATCGAATCGAATCTGATCAAGAGAGAGAAGTGAGAAAACGACAAAGGTAATAATGATGACTCAGCAGCAGCGTCCTATCATAAGCGAACAGCTTTCATCAAGATCAACGGCTCAGATTCGTTTAAATAAATCGGACGGTAGATATTTGGTATTTAACTGAGGTCCACCGTGTTATGGTGTAGCTTTGATTTTGATCATGTGCGCGCGCGATATGATGAGTCTCGGACTCGGAATAGACTAGAATGCCAACTACCTTTTTCGATTCCGCTCCATTTCATTAATGTTTCTAAAAATGCACAGTAAACTTTGAGCTACAGATAGTCTTGGGCCGGTAGTTAATTGGGCCTTTACGGCCCAATCGGAATAGCACATCTCAATCGTATTAATTCATTCATTATGTGATATATGTCTACTTTTATATTGATAATGTTAAAAGCTACTAGTTAGTGGTTGTCAAGTGACATCAAATTGATAAGGTAATGAATGAGATGTACGGTTGCGATGTGATTTTACGATATAAATTAAGAGTGTGGATGATACGAACGGTTGAAATGTATTCTTACGAATGTAAACTAAGAGTGTAAATATTATTGTTAATACAAATACAAAGAGTAACTGTTTGGTTTAAATTAGGAAAATTAACTACTTTGGTTGTAATTGATGTGACACAATTCAATTTGCGACATTAATTTAAGTAAGTCTAAGGTTGTAAACTGTAGTTGTTGACAACTGATGAACAATTAACGTGGTGTGTAACAATAGGAACGTGGCGCACGTAGTCCAATTTCTAGAGCATGACAATCTGAATCTAACGTCAATTACGGACTAGATCAGTTAATTCCTCATGTCACTTTCCTTTGTCATCTAACTTCATTTTACTAGTCTTTAGTGCACATTTCAATTTGTGCATATTTATACCATAAATTATTTTAATATATAATAAGCTTAAATTAAAGTTTAGTTAAAGTGATTATCGGTGAATGTATGGGTATAATAGTAACAAGAGATGTGGTTTCATCTGATAATCGCTAATACTTCCTCCGTCCCATTTTGAGTGTTCCATTTGAGAACTTTTACGGTTTTTAAGAAAATTGAAAAATGTGAGATAAAAAGTAAGAAAGAGAATGAGTGGGATAAAAAGTATGAAAGAAGTTGTAAATATAGAGGTAAAAAAGTTTCTATTTTAGGAAATGAGAAGATCATTTTGGGACATCTAAAAAGGAAATGAGACACTCATAATGGGACGGAGGGAGTAGCACACTTCCCTTTTTATATATAGTAAAAATTCTCCTACATATCAATCAAAAATAATTTCATTGAGCCAATAAAAATATAATTTATATTATAAGTCACACGTCACAAATTCGCCATCTGATACATGCACTAAAAAGGCAAAACTTTAGCGACCTGAATTTTTATAATGACAATAGTTTTATTTAATTAGTTGTTTTCATTTAACAATTTGAAAGCTACAAGAGACAAATTACTAGGACAACTATATGTCGAATTGAAGCCGGTGGCGCAAGTGGCATACAATAAAACGCTGTCTATTATTAAGGAATATGTTAACTCATGCTTATGATATTTTTCGTGACAGCACGAATTCGCTGTCTCCAATTAAAACTGCACATTAAATCACATTTAAAATTAAAAAAAATCAATCAACACATAATCTCATGCAATAATTAATCACATAAATTATTAATTAACACTAATTAAGATTTGTAACTGTAACAAATCTAAAACACCGTCATTAATAACTCTGTCTCTTTCTCTCTCCTAAAGCTCGCATTTCAAGGCTTTCCCAAGTTTCACTTTTTGAGTAATTTATCTCTCAATTTCCACAACCGATTCACCACCAGCAGGTCGACTTCGCCATTTCTTTATTCACCGCCGCTGTTGCATAATAGATCGATCCCGTGTTGATAGTTTGTTTAATTTCCACAAGTTACTACATTTTTAGTTATTTAATATAATCGAATATCACTTTGTCGACATCTGCTGCTGTTTCCGAGCTGTACCCAGCTCGATTTGGCGAACCCACTTTCCGGATTTGATGTATTTCGATATCTGTTTGCTGTTTGGCCAAAAGGGTCTTTGCTGATTACAGGATCTGGGGTTTGTTTGGCTTTTAGAGCTCAATCAAATACATCTTAAAGGTACAACCTTTTTCAGTTTTCATCAGTTTTGTTACTTGTTTGAGATTTGCGGCTTTTGGAGTGTGTTGATTTGTGGTTGACTGTGTAGGGGTTTGTAAAGATTAATAGCTATGGAGAGATGGGAGGTTTAAAGTGATGTGTGGTGTGTTGGGGTTTTGATGTTGTGTATGGTGGTGTTGTGTGCTGGATTTACTCCAGCTGATAATTATTTAGTTGATTGTGGATCTAGTTCTGATACCACGGTTGGGAATCGGTTGTTCGTTTCGGATTCGTCAACGTCCAAGTTGTTGACGAGCTCCGGCTCGATTGAGGCGAGTACGAGCACGAAGACGGGCTTGTCGTCTGACCTTGCGAAGATTTATCAAACTGCTAGGATCTTCACTAGCAAGTCAAGTTACACGTTTTCGATTAGTCAACCAGGGAGGCATTGGATCAGGTTGTATTTCTATCCGTTTGTGTATGATGTGTATGATATGAATGAGGCGGGGTTCTCGGTTTCAGCTCAAAGTCATGGCTTGTTAGATAAGTACAATCCGCCTAGTAAGGCTACTGTGAAGGAGTTTTCGGTTAATGTCACGACTGATACCCTTGTGATCACCATTGCACCTACGGGGGATTCGTTTGCGTTTATTAATGCGATGGAGGTTGTTTCTGTCCCTGATGAGGTGATTCTCAATGATGCTAGTCTTGTGAACCCATTAGGGACTTATTCGGGGTTGTTGCATCAAGCACTTGAGACAATTGTGAGGGTTAATATGGGTGGACAGTTTGTATCATTCCAAAATGATACACTTGGAAGAACATGGGTCAACGACAGGCAATATTTACTATCTCCGGAAGTCGCAGATAATGTGACTAATTTGGCTGCAGTGAAATATGCTGATGGGTTGGCTACAGAAAATATTGCTCCTAGATCTGTCTACGGCAGTCTTACTGATATGAGCTCTGCTAGCACGACAAACAGCAATTTCAACGTGACCTGGGAGTTTGATGTCGTTCAGGGTTTTCAGTATCTCATTAGGCTTCATTTCTGTGATATTGTGAGCAAGAGTCTTGCTCAGCTTCTGTTCAATGTTTATATCGACTCTTATAATGTTGCTCCGAATCTTGATCTGAGTAGTAAGACGTTCAGCCAGCTAGCTACTCCATATTATATGGATTTCGTTACTGCTAAGGCTACTGCATCAAAGATTCGTGTCAGTATCGGGCCATCTACTCTAACCTCCGAAAATCCGAATGCTATTCTCAATGGGCTCGAGATCATGAAAATGAATAATTCTGCGGGCAGTCTAAGTGGCTCGGCTGCATTGGGTCCTGCTAGTTCTTCTTCAAGCATGAATGTGTCGCTGATTGTTGGTATCGCTGTTGGGGGAGTTGTTTTGTTGTTGATTGCTGTATTTGTCCTAGTAATGTGCAGGAGAAGGAAAATGCAGCGAGAGGGAGGACAAGGTGATTCCAAAACATGGATTCCTTTATTCATCAATGGGAACTCACACACTATGGGTAGTAAATACTCGAATGGAACTACTGTCAGCGCTATTTCAAATTATGCTTGTCGCATTCCGTTTGCAGCAATTCAAGAGGCTACAAATAATTTTGATGAGACTGGAGTTATTGGTGTTGGTGGGTTTGGAAAGGTTTACAAAGGAGTTTTGAGCGACGGCACACAAGTAGCTGTAAAGAGAGGGAATCCAAGGTCGCAACAAGGTCTTGCAGAATTCCAAACTGAGATCGAAATGTTGTCTCAATTCCGCCACCGCCATTTGGTTTCATTGATTGGATATTGTGATGAAAAGAATGAAATGATTTTGGTATACGAGTTTATGGAGAACGGGACGCTTAAAAGCCATTTATATGGGTCGGAATATCCTAGCATGGGATGGAAGGAAAGGCTCGAAATATGCATTGGGGCAGCCCGAGGTCTTCACTACCTTCACACCGGCTATGCCAAAGCAGTTATCCACCGTGACGTGAAGTCTGCAAATATTTTACTTGATGAGAATCTTATGGCTAAAGTTGCTGATTTCGGTCTTTCGAAAACTGGACCAGAGTTGGATCAGACTCACGTTAGTACAGCCGTAAAAGGAAGTTTCGGTTATCTAGACCCGGAATATTTCAGGAGGCAACAACTTACGGATAAGTCAGATGTGTACTCATTTGGAGTGGTGCTATTTGAAGTTTTATGCGCAAGGCCTGTGATTGATCCATCTCTACCACGCGAAAAAGTAAACTTAGCCGAATGGGCGATGAAGTGGCAGAAGAAAGGACAATTGGAGCAAGTTATCGATCCATTTCTACAAGGAAAAATCAAACCCGACTCTCTACGTAAATTTGCTGAAACAGCTGAAAAATGCTTAGCTGATTATGGGTTGACAGGCCTCCAATGGGAGACGTCCTGTGGAACTTGGAATACGCTCTTCAACTTCAGGAAGCAGTTATTCTAGGGATGATGAAGACAACAGTACTAACAACATCGGTGAGCTGTCTCCACAAGTCAACAACTTCACGCACGCTGAAACTAGTGAATCTCCAGCTGAGTATGAAGCATCAAGTGTGGATGACATCTCTGGAGTCTCCATGAGTAAAGTCTTTTCTCAGCTCGTCAAATCTGAGGGCCGGTGAAGGCTTTAAACCTATTATATCCACCTGGCCGGTTTCCAAACTTTCTCGTATTGTCTTCAAACTGATGGAAAAACTTGGGTTTGTACAGGAAAGAATGGCTCGACGGATCCAAGTCGTAATATTCACTACTACGAGTCTACGACTTCTCAAGGCCTTTGTTGTATTTAGCACCATTTTCAGACTCCAGAGTTCAGCTGCTGTGTCTGTTGTTTTTATATTTTGTTTGTTAAATCTTGTCACTTTGAACCAGCATTTTATCTCTTCATGTGTTTAAATCCATGTCTTCAAACTGAAGACCATTCTTTTTTCGCTTGATGTATATCTTTCAAAATGGCACACCACGGGTTGTCATAGTTCCACAGGTTGTTTTAGCCGAAAGGTATTTTGATTGTAGGTAAGAAAAATTAAGGCTTCGAATTACTAAATAACCTTGTAGAATCTAAAAACGAAAGATTTTGAGTTATATAATATAAATTTCATCTGAAAGCACCGATAGTCGGTGCTTACAGGATTACTCTAGAAAAAGAGTCGTAGATTGATTTCAGACTTCAGAGTATTAACATTCAAAAATTGATTTATTTTAATATGCCACAAGTTACTAAGTTAGCAGTACACTTGGGGTATCAGATTCCTAGACTGAGTATATTTTTAATTTAAGTCATGTTTATTAATGACACTATTACTTCACGCACAATTAAAATTCTGCCTATTGATTGATAGAGAGTTCATGAAGAATAAAAATATATTTTTAGTTATGTGAAACAGCATTTCAATAGTTTATTATTATTATTAATATATCTTATGAAGTTTAACCTCAAAAATAATTATAACTCTAATCATCTGTTTATTTTTCAAATCCAACCTAAAATCAATTTTAATTTTCAACCTTCAGATAAATCAAATCAAACAACTGAAATGTAGTCATTTCGTCTCACAAGTATTTACCATCTCGCTAGATGTTATCCATTGATATATTATAACTGAAGGATATATGAGTAATGATAAAAGATCAAGGAGGGCAATCAAATATTTGTAAAATGTTAGGACAAGATCTCAACCGTTGATTTATAATAATCCAAGAGAGGAAATTAAAAATTAAAAACTCCAAATCCAACTTTAATATCAACCGTTTGATTAATCAAATCAACGATTTAGAATGTGTTCATTCGTCTTACAATAAATCAATATCTTACATGATCGTAACCCTATGAGTGATTGTTATCGTATGAGTAATTTTAAAAAATGGTGGAATGAAAAAAAATGTAACTACAGTAAACAAATATTTATTTTATTTTATTTTATTTTTCTCTAGTACAACACTAAGATTCGGTACATGTAACATCTCTTTTATCGAAAAAATTAAGCTTTACAAAAAAAGGAAAAAATCATTAGCAAATAGCAGCAACCTCTCTAATCGACTAATCTAATGGACTAATCCAGTCTGGCTACAACGGTCGGATTTTAACAGCGTTAAACATTGTCGTAATCGTAAGTGGAACATTCTCCAAGCATTAACTCGTGCGCTTACCCAACGGCTTAAAAATTTGAATTTTGTTGTTTATTAATTTCCTTATTAACTTATTTATTATTAATATCTCATCGATTGCCATCGAAAATTGGAATTTAATTTCGGCATTTGAAACCCTAGATTTTCTCCAACAATCCATCCAACGCAATCTCTCTGTCCATCAACCAAACCTTAGAGTTAGTTGATCCATCGTCATCGCTGTTCTCCCGATTGTTGACCGATCATCCGCAATCAGCGATCCGTTTCGTGTAAGTTGTTGACATTTTTGAATTTGAAGTTGAATGGATATTTGAGGTGTGGTGAAGTTTGATGCAAAATGAAATTGATTATGTGATTGGATGTTTTGGATGTCAAGCTATGGATTTGAGTTGGGAAATGGAATTGATTAGAGGAATTTGACGTGTTTTGAGTTGAATTTGGAGCCATTGAGAGCTGTAGGTTGATAGGTTTTTTTAACAGTTTTGTGTTTTTGGAGGTGTTTGAGTTGAAAATTGAAATATGTTGTGATGAATGTCAGGTTGGCAAGGGATTATAGGGAATGGAGACGTCAAAGATATTAAAGAGGGGTGGAATGGTGCCCGCTTCCCCAGCTAGAACCCCTAGATCGAGTGACAGGGGTGTTCGGGATTTCAGACCAGGTGATGCTAATTCGAGTGGAAAACAGGACAGGGAGAAAGGCGTGAATGTTCAAGTTATAGTTAGGTGCAGGTATGATGCATTTCCTTGTCTAGATAAGCTAATGAGAATTATTACTTTTCTTACATTTGATGATGTTGTGTAATGGTGACTGTTATGGAATTGTAGGCCGTTGAGTGATGAGGAGCAGAGAGTACATACTCCTGTTGTAGTATCTTGTAATGAATCTAGACGAGAAGTTGCCTTGGCCCAAAATATTGCCAACAAACAGATTGACAAGACATTTGTGTTTGATAAGGTTAGATTTCCTGTAAGCTATTGTCAACTGTAATTCGTGGCAGTCATTTGATTGGTTTGCTGTGTTTTTTTCAAAATTGATAGTAATTTCGGCAATTCTTTGCAGGTTTTTGGCCCATCTTCCAAACAGAAAGATTTGTATAATCAAGCTATTTCCTCCATAGTCAATGAAGTCTTGGAAGGCTATAACTGTACAGTATTTGCATATGGGCAAACTGGAACCGGGAAAACGTATACGATGGAAGGAGAGGCTAAAAAGAAGGTACTGCAGTTTACTACTTGAATAATGTTTTCGCATCAAGCATACTGTTTTTTTAAAGTACATGTAGTTAATGGTAACATTTTATATTTTTCTATATCTATTTTTTCTTACTCATCAGAATGGGGACATGCCAAGTGATGCCGGTGTGATTCCACGAGCCGTTCAGCAAATATTTGATGTATTGGAGGCTCAGTGTGCTGAATATAGTATGAAAGTCACATTTTTGGAGCTTTACAATGAAGAAATTACTGATTTATTGGCAGTTGAGGATTCCTCAAAAGCTTTTGACGACAGATCCAAGAAACCTCTTGCGCTCATGGAAGATGGTAAAGGGGGTATATTGGTGAGAGGTTTGGAAGAAGAAATAGTGTGCACTGCCAAAGAAATTTACAAGATACTAGAAAAGGGTTCGGCAAAGAGGAGAACAGCGGAAACTTTACTCAACAAGCAAAGTAGTCGTTCGCACTCTGTTTTTTCTATCACAGTCCATATAAAGGAGGGAACTCTTGAAGGGGAGGATGTGATCAAATGTGGGAAGTTGAATCTAGTAGACCTTGCTGGTTCAGAGAATGTCACCCGTTCCGGTGTAAGAGATGTAAGTATGTTAGCTATGTTTATTTGACTTGCAGGATGTTCTTTTTTACCATTTCAACTTAAGTCATTTGGTTAAATTGTTGGAAACAATTGATTTTGAAACATTATTTACTTTGCTGATTTCTCTTACTGTCTGATATTCCTTAATGAGAAATACTAACAGGAGTTCTAAATTGCAGGGAAGAGCAAGGGAAGCTGGAGAGATCAATAAAAGTTTGCTCACTCTTGGTAGATGTATTAATTCATTGGTAGAGCATTCAGGTCATGTTCCGTACAGGTAAGTGAAATTTTGAAGATCCGAATTGCATTCATAAAGACTTGATCTCATTTATTTGGGTCCATTATATGTCAGGGATAGCAAGCTAACCAGGCTATTGAGGGACTCGCTTGGAGGGAAGACTAAAACATGTGTAATTGCGACAATATCACCTTCTATTCATTGCTTGGAAGAGACACTCAGCACTTTAGACTATGCTCATCGTGCTAAAAATATAAAGAATAAACCAGAGGTACATTATGATTGAATTGGAGCGTCAAATCTTCACCTGTTTTGTATGTAGTTCGCTTATTTGATACGTATGCTGACTGTTTAACAGGTCAATCAGAAAATGTTGAAAACAGCTATGATCAAGGACTTGTACTCTGAAATTGATAGACTCAAGCAAGGTAATTTTTAGTTTCTTTCGCTAGGCAGTCTTCCGTAACTTCAGAGGGATTATTATTTGTCATGCACTAATCTATGTATACTAATCTTCCCAGAGGTTCATGCCGCTAGAGAAAAGAATGGAGTTTATATACCTCAAGAACGTTATCTCCAGGATGAAGCAGAGAAGAAGGTATAGGGCTTTTTTGTCGAATCCAATTTATGATAAACTTGACCTTCTTCTAAGTCTAACACCTCGTACGAATGTAGGCAATGGTTGAAAAGATTGAACGGATGGATCTGGAAGCAGAGTCCAAGGACAAGGTATTTCTTTATACGTTGTATGCAATGATTCTCTTATTGGTTTCTAAGGGGGCAATTAGTTCTGATAGTGTATGACTGTGATCAGCAAATAGCAGAGCTTCAAGAACTCTACAACTCCCAACAAGAATTGGCCACAGAGCTATCTGAAAAGCTTGGTAAAACTGAGGTTAGTGGTTCAAATAATTTACCTGCTGTGTTTGACTATTTTTAGATATTAAACTGTTACAGTTCAAATATGAACAAATCTTGAAGCACGTTAACTTTGTTCACTTTGCTTTTGATATCCTTTTGACAAAAGAAGTAATCTCACTCTATCTAAAACTTCAGAAAAAGCTTGCGGAAACTGACTTTGCATTGGCGGATCTTCAACAAAAGCATCGACAAGCTAAGGCAACAATCATTGAAAAAGAATTTCTGATACAAAATCTGCTCAATACTGGTAAGGTTTCTCGTTTTAGAGGGTCATGGTACTTATCGCTGTGTTCAACTTTCCTGTAGTTTTCATAAAGGTCTCACGTAATCAGGTGTTAACACAAAAATCACCCATTTTTTCTCGTTTTAGAGGGTCATGGTACTTATCGCTGTGTTCAACTTTCCTGTAGTTTTCATAAAGGTCTCACATAATCAGGTGTTAACACAAAAATCACCCATTTTTTCTCGTTTTAGAGGGTCATGGTACTTATCGCTGTGTTCAACTTTCCTGTAGTTTTCATAAAGGTATCACATAATCAGGTGTTAACACAAAAATCACCCATTTTTTCTCACTCTTCTTTGTTAACTGTAACTTATTCAGAGAAGGCTCTCATAGAACGTGCATTTGAACTGCGGGCAGAGCTTCAGAATGCAGCATCTGATGTTTCTGCTTTACATACAAAAATAGGTACTATTTAGTTATCTCAGTTAACTGGTCTTAAGTTAAATTTCACCTCTAGAAATGATGACATTACTTTCATCTGTGCTTCCTTTAAGACCGCAAGAATAGAATCGAAGATGGAAACCGAGCTTTAATTCAAACATTTCAAAGCCAACTGGCCGAACAGCTTGAAACCTTGCATCAAACTCTGACAACTTCCCTTACAAAACAAGAACAGCAGCTCAAGGACATGGGAGAAAACATGCAATCCTTTGTTGCAACCAAGTCTCAGGTAGTGCATAGTCTCTTTGATCCTGCATGCATTTGTTTGTACTAAATTTGATTTATAGCTATTTAATGTCTCTCATGTTGATACTTAATAGACTACCGAAGAAATCAGAGGGAGGGTCGGAAAGTTGAAGAGCATGTGTTCTTCTGGTATCCATGTATTGGATAGTTTAGCTTGCGAGCTGGATGAAAACTTAAAGTCGAGCCTCAGAGATCTAAATTCTGATCTTACTCAGCACTCAACTACCCTTCAGAATGTAAGTTTTATAATTGTCAAATTATCACTTTACATGGCATTTGTTTAGTTGCCTCCCACAACTCATAGTCTTCATTTATGTGAATAGCTTTTCAAGGTTATTTCCTCTGATGCCGATGCACTATTAAACAGTATCGAAATTGATCTGCACAATGAAGAGGATATGCTGAATGCATTTGCACTAATGCAGCGAGAGGTTTGTATTTTCAGAATTTTTATATGCTGTAGAAGCACCATGAAAATGTTGATTCTCAAAAAATGTTATCAGGCACATGATAGAACTGTTGAAGCTACACGGTCCATCTCCGGAGTCACCAATGAGTTCTTTGAAACTGTTGATGCTCGCACATCCAACTTGACGGGTGTTATTGATGAATCCCAAAAAGTCCACAGCCAAATCTTGGCAGATATTGAAAATAAATTTGCGGTTTGTGAGATACTCATTATTCACGTGTTAAGAAATATAGAATAATTTTTGATGCTTAATATCCTGGATTTTGCAGGAATGTGCCGCCAGTGAGGAGAGGCAAATGCTAGAGAAAGTGGCGGAATTGCTTGCAGAATCAAATGTCCGAAAAAAGAAACTGGTATACATTGAATTAAAACACATCAGCTAGGACTCTTTTTTTCATTGTGTGAATTGGTTTCTTCTAAGTGCTGTGAACTAATGTAAACAACTATGCTCATGATTATTTCTCAGATACAAGAGTCAATGTACAATCTTCATGTGACCGCCACTGAAGGCATGCAAAAGTTGCAGAAGGAAACATCAGCCATACGAATGTCTAATTCATCCATTAGGACTAAATGGAGTGAACACATGGAAGAAACTGAGAACCACTACGCAGAAGATACATCTGCCCTAGAGAGTGAAAAGGAGGGCCTGACAGAAGCTATCAAGAATTGGTATGACATTTTCCTTTCTTTTTTCTCCATTACCGTTGTTGCACACTGGATATTTGATGTTTATATATTATTATCTTGACCTGTAGTGCTAAGAAAGTCAAGTTGGGATCAGAACAATGGAGAACCATGCAAGATTCATTATTGGAGCAAGAGAGGCAGCATGCTAGTGCAATCGACGAAATCATTAGGTCAGTTATATGCGATTTATGACTTATTCTGTTTGCTTTGTATGGTAAATTGGATCGTATTTTATATCGCTGTCTTCATCTGGTTACAGGAAAGGTAATGATGCCAGTCAAGCCCTGCGCACTAAATTCTCTTCCACAGCTGCCTCTGTAAATGACGAAATGGATGTTGCCAAAAGTGATCTGCTCTCCACCATTGATTGTAAGTGCTTTCTTATTCTCTTCCTAACTTAAGCTTGCAATCCAGTTTATTAAGACTGTATCTGAGGACCATTTCATTCAACAGATTCATTAAAGCTCGATCATGAAGCACACAATAACCTTGATTCACTGATTGTCCCAACTTGGGAAGATTTGAGAGAATTGAAAAGTGTCCATGACCATGATGTTACTAACATCACTGACAAGTCAGCGAAATGCTTGCTTCAAGAATACAAAATGGATGAACCATCTTGTACAACTCCAAAGAAGAGACCTTACAATCTGCCAGGAGTGATATCCATTGAACAGCTTAGGACGCCTCCCTTGGAAGAACTACTTAAATCATTTAGAGAAGCCAAAACTGGCGGAAGTTGGCTAATGGAGACATAAAACACAACAGTGCAGCCCTCGCTCATGAACGACTCCAGATCTCCTCTAACTCCTGTCAACTAAAACTGAAGAAATACTTGTCTAGCCAGGAAGAGAATGTGTATGTACAGAAATGCGCAAAAAGAGGTCTCAATATGTTAAGTTTCTTCTCCCTCGAGAAGCAGATGATCATGTAAACCATTCCAAAGAGCACGACAAAAATAGTGATACCTATCTACTGTTTATCTGGCTTCATCATAGTGAAATCCAACAAAGGGTGATCGAGCATTTTCCGGAACTCCGACCGATCCATTCTTGATCAACAAATCCCAAGAATTATCAACAACTCTACCGTTAGATTCATAACACAAGCAAGAAATTATTAAGAGTGAAAAGCCCTAAATTTCCATACGAAACCGAATTCCATCGATTTTAATTTGTCATGTACCTGGATGTGATAACAGCCATAGAAGAAGGAAGCAGAGTATCAAGATCAGAGGAATTAAGTGAATCAATCTGTCTAGCGGATCTGACTGTGAATGCTCCTTGTACAATGGATGATCGCCCGGAACGATGATTCGATGCTCATCGGAAGAGCGTGCTGCAGTCATTGGTCTCTGCATCATCGATTCAAGATCGACTGTAGAAAATTAGGGTTTGAGTAATGAGGGTCGCGTTTTCCGTTTTAAATGCTTCTCGCGCCATTTCATGTCACGTGCATGTCACATGTTCAATGAGGAATATGGATTTGGGCATTACTTGGAGGATTTTGAAGTAAGAAAGAAAATTATAAGCACAAGGCTGGAAGACAATTTACTATATAATTAAGAGAAAAATATCATAAGTGAGTGGTGGATTTGTTGTGCTGAGAGGTTTCACAATTTTTATCAGTGATGGGTTGATTATTTTTTTGAGAACTCGTTATTTTAAATCACGTGTTTCTTATTTTTTATAGTACATGTGACTTGTCACGTGTGCAAAATATTGTCACATCGACTGCTCAAACCAAACTTAACAAAAATTAATAACATAATTCACACTTAATATTTTTGATAATTTTATCTCTACTTTCTATCAAGTGGCAGCAGGGATTCGGATCCGGTAATGCGCAGCTATTTGCTGCGAATGTAAAAATAACGTCGTTTTGACGTTTTTTACTATAACCCTATGTAGTTTTGAGTGAACCCTCTACTAAAACTACGTAGTTTTGGCTCGCATTAAATAGCTTTCGCTGTACTGGATCTCAATCCGTGGCAGCAGACCCAAATATTCATTAAAATCTATATTGCAATATGTTAGGGTTTAAAATTAGTAAATTGCATATCACACTCTTTTTCGTTTTTTTAGTAACTCAATATTAATAACCAATATTTGTTTGTCCTTATTTGGTCAAATAATATTGTTGATGATCATATCACAAATTATATGATTTCAGAAAAAGTCTATTGAATATTTTAACCCTAACATATTGTAACATAGATTTTAATGAATATTTGGGTCTGCTGCCACTTGATAGCAATTGGAGAGAAACAGTATCAGCACTTTGAGATTTGTTAGACAACTGCCGATTATATGACACGTCAGAGGGATGCTGATGTCACCATTAACGAATCATGCATGACATCAGCAAAATGGAAAGCAATCAAAAAGGTGACCAATTACTGCCAACTTTTTTTATTATCACTACTTGTCTTTTTCTAATTCTCCATAAAACACTGAACGCGGACAAGGTTTAAACTACATTTTAATCAAATTAATCAGAGTTTGCATCGTTATTTTCTAAAATTATATTATTTACATACATTAAAACTTCAATTATAATACACTGGAATCGTCTTCTATATGATTTTATTTTACATTCATTCTAATTGAACGAGTTTAAATGTATATCTACGTTGTTTTAGAACTGGATAAACCCCAAACTCCAATTATTCAACGATAAGCATAGGTTCGTTAACTCATCATAACAACAACTAATAATAAACCACCAATGCATAAGAGTGAAAACCCACACATTTATAAATCATCCATTGAACAACGTTGTATAATATATGAGAAAGTCGTTAGTAACGGTGTTCTCACATTGCGTGTAGCAATGGGTATTCACTTTCGGATGATGCATGTTTAAATGTACGCACTGTTAAATAAATAAATAAATAAATTGTACTAGTGACGATAACTTGAACTATTTAAAATTTGGTTTTATCAAAATAATTTATTATATTTTATTAAAGCAAGAGATATCAAGGTATATTTCTTGAACGACTGAACCATGCAAGATCTTTAACAGCATCCATCAGGAGTTGTTGAATGGAATCAATATTGATTTGGCAGTATTATTATTAACATTAATTAATTATTTAATAAAAGAGAAATAATAAGAACACAAATCAAAATGGAAAATTTTGATAACATTACAACAAATGTAGCAATACAATTCAGATCAACATTACAACAAGTACCGACAACACACCATATAGCAACAGCTAGCACCACCGGTCACCAGATGATGATCATAGTACACCAAAATCCGATGATCATCATCTGCCACACACTCATTAATCAAAATAACAATAATATTGACTATATATATATATATCACAAGAACAGAGGAGGAGCGCTTGGACTGCATGAGTCTAAACTAATTGTATTTATGTAGGAGTTGCAGTGCATCTAGTTGTCTGTGTTGGTGTCTGAAATGTCTCCGATCACTGGGACGATGGGTGCACCTCCGTAGTGACCTTGGCCTCCACCTTTAGCAGGGTTAAGAGCTGCGCTGACCACCATGTTGAGAATGCTACGTAGTATGTTTTTCTTGATCTGACCGCGACGTGGAGGTATAGTAGCTGGAACTGGAGTTGGAGTATTCATTTGAATGAACTGAGACTTGATATGCTAAGGCAATAGATGAAAAGATGAAGAACAAAATGAGAATGAATCTAATTAATTGATCATAGGAGAGAGAATGTAAGGAGGGATGGACTGGCTACTCTGAGAAATTGACATCTTTATAACTTTATTTATAGGACAATTCTTATAAACTATGTGCTCAAATGTCTACTTGTGCTTTGTTATCAACAAAATGTCTAATTGTGCTACAAATCACGTTAATAAACATTAGGGTCGAAAATTATGAGACGAAATTGGACGAAAACATGCAGCTAAATTTATAATATTTGAGAAGAGCGCTCAATTATGTTCATATTATTAATTTACACTTGTAAGACCAAAACTTAAAGATTAGATTAACGACTGAAATGTGTTCTAACGAACGCGCTCCTCTACATAATTTTGATTTGAAATTTAATTAAATAGTAAAAAGTGGACGTCACGCACTCAGTTATTGATAAAAACGTCATTTGATTTGTGATTGGAGTTATATAAACAACAACATATTGTTGTACGAAATTAAGAAATGAATTAAAATCTTTCCAACCTCTGGCTCTCTATATCTCATCTCCTAGCTTCCTCTGTAACCCTAAATAGTAAAGGTTGGCCCAGCATCAAGTCTGCATCAGCGGGCCCTTTAGTAGGGTCGGGCCCTATTTCTCACCGTCCTTTACTTAAACTTTAATTATAAAATTTCAACATCAAACTACAGTGTAACCTGTACTAACTTGGCAACAACCGTACACCTCAAATTATAGTGGATCAACCCGACCAGAATAGCAGCACTAATCCCTTGCTTATTTTCGCATTAGTATTTTTTTATTTGCACTGATAATTTAGTTTCTTAAAATTGTATTTTAGTTCTGCTATCGAAAAAATATATTGTATTTTAGTTCTAATAATTTGTAACATAAGTTCATTAATTTATATAATTTTAATAGAGCATAAAATAGTTAAAATGCCTATAGGAAAAGATTCAGTTCATCATAATTTATTACTACTCATCTAGAAACATGTGTGGAATTTTAAGGTCGGGTCGGCGGATGATTAATGCACATGAAGAGAGATGTCGTTTTGTCAACGGCGAATTGGACACTCAAAATATTCAGACGTTGATGGATGGGTGGATCAGGGAGATTAGGCTAATTAAGCAATGTATGACTTATCAAACAACTACTGAAAACATCATTATTTAATGTTAACTTAATTATGAAACAACAGTACATGTAAATAACTAATCATTTAACTTGGATTTTTTACAATATGATTAAACTGGGAGTTTTATAAAGGGTTTTTTTACCGAAAATCACCCTCTCGATACATAATATATACGAAACCATCTTTTCAATTTTTGAGATAACCACTCATCAATTCCAAATCGTTAAATCTTGAAATCACGTCGCCGATTCCGGCATCTTTTGCCGGACAACTGGTCGTTGACTATGCTTGAAATCTAATTTTCAACCCTAAAAAACTAATCGAATAACACCATAACCCAAAAACAAAAGCAATTAAAGGTTAATGTTGAGAAATGCTTTGATTTGTTGAGTTTGTAGTGATAGATTAAAGTTTATATTATGATTTTTTGGATAATTCAAGCACAATTGAACAAGTAAAATCGTATTAAAGTTAATGGTATTATTGGACAAGTATATTCATGAAATAATTCGATTTAAAACATGGCCAACCTGGTCAACGACCAGTTTTCGACAAAAGAAACCGGAACCGGCGACGGGGTGTCAAAATTTAACGATTTGAAATTGATGGGTGGTTATTTCAAAAAAAAATTGAAGGGGTGGTTTCGTTAAAATTTAGGTATTGAGCGGGTGATTTTTGATAAAAAATCCTAAATAATATAATAATATATTGTACATGATGAATTTACCGAATGATGTTGGAGATCACTACAAGAAAACACTTCATTATCAACAATATTTTCTGTTGATCTTATATTCAAACCGTTGATATTATATATAAATGCAACAGACTTTTCCGTTGATAGTCCGTTGTTTATAACGCCGCAGATTTTAATAAATCCGTTGAAATTTGTTTTATTTCCTACAGACTGGTCTGTTGGTTGCATCTCTTAGAAATTAAATAAAATTTTACAAAACCGACATATAATTTGTTGATTTAAATTTGTTGATAATATTTTTAATATAAAATTACATTTAAACCCTAGTTAATTTTACAACGGATTTGAAAGATATATTCTAGGGATTTTCCGTTGATCATATTAAATCAAAAATATGTATATTAATTTTGAATACCAATGATTAATCTGTTTTTTAATGTTCGTTGATTTTAATTATATTTAGTAGAAAATTACTAATATGTCCTCTACTTATTTATAACAAAAAAATTTGTTAATTATGATTCTATTAGTAAGTTTTAAGGTTTAATAAAATCACATTTAAGACCTTTTAAAATAACTAAAAATCTGCAAGTTTTACTCCCGTTAAAAATTAGAAATTCCATTACAAAATTAAATTTAAATAATCGAGACATATCAAAATTAGTTTTAACATAAATAATTCTTTTTGATTTATTTAATCAATTTGAATATAACGATGTAAAGTCACACACAAATAAAATTAAGAAAAATTATTAAGAATTGGTTCAACGTAACAAAAATGCATCAAAAGTTAAAAATATAGAATAACTATGAGGCTTTTGGTTCCACGCAAATCATTCACATAATTTTCATTATCAATATCACTTTCTTCAACAATTTCATCATTCGATTCTCTAGATTTGTGACACTAGATAGGCTTGCTTCAATGTCACTAAAGATTTCTTTTTTCCAATAGATGTCTGTCACCACCATGATTTCCACCACGTCCGCGTCCACATCCTCTTCCACGGTAAGTTACGGCAGCAAGAAAAGTTGCAAGAAGAAATAGAAAAACAAGTGTTTCACCAGCAAATCCAATTCAACCAAATGAATTGACTGAATTAAAAGATACCTCAAACAAATCTAATAAAATTTTGTGAAGGTATTGTAGAAGAACCTGAAATCTTAAATCCTCCACATCTACTACATAGACAAGTGTGGTGTTGGTTTGAAAGCTTCTTAATCGTACCATGGATGAGCTCAATTCTCTCAAAAGGTAACTGCCGGAAAGTTAATCATTAGGAAAGAATATATACACAGTGTGTTACGTGACAAAAAAGCGGGATATGGTGAAAATATAGCGGGATTTTAGTTTTTAGTAAATATTATTTTTATAGATTAAATATATGATCATGATAGTAATGTTTGTTTGCACAAAATCTGACCAACTTATTTAAAAGATAATCACTATTCAAATAAATTCATGTTAATAAAAGTAGGTAAATTTAAATTCATAAAAGATATTTAGTTATGATATAATATGCATGTCATTTGAACGCATACTGATAATGCATAACTACGAATTCAGATGGTCGGCCAAACCAAAAATTAAATGGTTATATTCTTATTTTGAAAAAAAATCAACTTCATTTAGCAACAATATTTCTCAAACTCATCGAACTATTACTACCAATGAAAATACACCCAGCACCCATGACCCAATAAATTAACTTAAGTCACAATGAAACCATCTCATATGAAACAAGCTGTTCTACAACTTAGAAAAATAAGTTCCACCAGATTGAAATTTACTTTAATTATAAAATCCATAATTGCAAATAAAACCTTATGTATACGCAAATAAAATCTTACGTCTACAGATTGGCATGGAACCAACTAGTTTTTCAAATTGATTTTTTTACGATGACCAGATTTCAACCTTAATTAATTGGACGGTTGAATTTGCAAAAAACATAGGCGGTAGGTAATTGACGGTTACCAATATCAACCGTTGGATTGATAGAAATCAACGGCTGAGATCATGTCCTTCCGTCTTACTAAAATATACATGTCCTCCTAGAACCTTTCACTTGTACTGATAATGGAACGATTATATACAAATTAATAAATGTTGATTCTAATGTGTATATAATAGCATAATCAAAAACAACATTAATAATTCTGATAAATATTTGTAACATTTAATAAAAAAATAAAACCATCAAATATATTTCTCACCAATATTTTGTTGATAATACACTTAATATCAATGAATTAATAATTGTTGGTTTTTGGTTGTTGATAATATTATAGTAAAATCAACGGATAACAATTACTAACAAATTTTGTAACAAAAGAACATAAAATTTACAGCAGACTTATTTCTTACCAAATTATTGCTAGTAATGTAGTAATTATCAACAAAGAGATGTCTGTTGGTATTAATATGTTGATTATGAAGCTTTTTCTTGTAGTGGATGCTGTAAGATTAGATTACATCATTCATTCTTGCAAAAATATATTGTTTCCTGTATTTCCATTTTATAAATGCAATATTAAAAAGTTGGGTTTTTGTTTGGATGGGCCTTACTTCCCACTGTCTGTGAATTGGGAAGGACACTATAAAATTTAAACATCAAGCTCACTTCATAGGATTAGGATCTCATGCTGACATGCTGCAATTAGCATGCTGCAGTTATAATTAAACGATGTCATTTGAAAAGGGTTCATAATTTTTTATTGAGTTTTACTAAATTGCTTCGTTTAATTTTATTCAAAGTCGAGAGAAAAGTTTTAGGAGGTCGGAGTAATTTTTAGTAAGATAGTGGTGACAAGCAATCTAGATCGTTGATTATATATACTTCAACGGTTGAGATTTAAAGTAAAATAATTATCAATTCAAGAGTTTATTATAATTAAAACTCATATTTAATCTCAATCGTCAATTATTCAAATGGATGGTTCAAATTTCGCCGTACATTCTTATTTATTTAACATGTCTCCCATGATCTTAATCCAACAAATCAAAATCCTAGTACATTGTACCTAGTGGCAGAGGCATGTTATAAGAGGGTGGGACATATGCCCTACTCATTTTTTGAGTTTTAATAGTAATAATGGATGGACTTTTCTCTTAAAATGATACTTAGTTTTAGTGTTTTGTCCTTATTAATATTAGTATTATGCCTCATTGATAACCAAAATATTATTTTTGTCCCTACTCTAAAATATTTCTAGGTGCGCCACTGATTGTACCGACCCATATTAGCACTGACCTTTCAAACACAAATTAGCACATTTTATAATTTTTTATTTAATCTAATCTAAGTTAGTTAAAATTGTATTTATAATTCTGAGGTCGATGGATGGATCATGGAGATTTGCCGGGTAAAATCAATGAAACATCTAAAATAACAAATAAACAAACATAAAGAGACAGCGACATATTATTTTACATATAACTTGTTACTAAAACGTTAATACATGTAATTATCTAATGATTAATTTGAGATTGCCGGATTCAACAAATATAAAATACCGCTTTATCAATTCTGAAATGTCTGTCTTTCAGTATCAATTTACCAAAAAAATCAACTGACGAAGTCTACTAGTATGAAATTTGATACTTGAAATATTTTAAGATTGTGAAATAATCAGTATATGCACAAACATTAGCATAGCAATCAACCAACGAGAGGAAAGGAAACCACGCTTTTTATTAATAAAACACAAAACGCGGAGAAGGCACGCTTTTCTATAAACGACACTTTAATCACTTTTTATTAATCACTAAATAGACACGGCCACTTTGCCATAGACTTTAAGAAAATATATGGCGTACCACTTCCAACTGAAACTAGAAGAGTTTGCACATGACAAACAAAAATATGTATTCGGGATTAAGTATACAACGGGATTAAGTCCTTTGTATATTGTTTTTTAAGATTTTTTATTGACTTAAAATAAGCTAGTAACTCCTCAATAAAAATACACTGTGGAACAAACTCGAAATTCAAAGTATTCTGTGATATATAGGTTCGTCAACTCATTGTAACAACAACTAAAATAATAAACTACTCATGCATGCATAAGGGAGAAAACCAACAAAAGTTGGGAAGTTGAACAGCGTCCTATAATATTTGTGCAAGTCATTAGTAACATTGTTCTCTCAGCTCATTGTGTGTATAAGTTGTAGCTGACTATTCACTTTCGGATGATGTCTCTGCAGCCCACAATCTAACTGGAATTATTTAACGTACAGTTGTGTTTAGCATAATAATTTATTATATATTATTAAAGTAAGAGACATGAACGACTTGAGGTTGGCTTTTCGATCAGGAGTTGTTGAATGTAATGGAATCAAGATGATTTGACAATATTATTGACATTAATTAATATGATGACAAATATTGAGAAAACAACATAAAATAGATAATAAACACGGTTACATTACAACATATCAACAGCAATATAATATTACAACCAAGTCCAGACAACACTATATTCCGACAGCAGAACCAGTGCACCATCGAAAGATGATCACCGGTCCAACGAGATCAGAGGACTGGATGATCATCATCTGCCAAACTTATTAATCAAAATGACAATAATATTGACTATATATTACCAGAACAAGTTGAAGTGCATGAGTCCAAATTTATAGTTATGATAGTTGAAGTGCATCTAGTTGTCTGTTTCGGTGTCCAAACCGTCTCTGCTCACTGGGACGATAAGTCCTCCTCTGCATCCACCAGGTCCACCACCTTTATCGGTGTTGGGAGATGCAGTGATAACCATGTTGAGGATGCTACGGAGTATGTTTTTCTTGATCTGGCCGCGACGTGGAGGGAAAGTAGCTAGTTTGTGTTGGAGTAGCGGTAGCCATCTGGATGAGTTGAGACTTAATTGATGAAAAGATGAAGAACAATAGAAGAATGAATCAGATGATAGGAGAGAGAAAGTAAAGAGCTATGGGTTGGTTGAGCTGAGGAAATGATATGTCTCTTTATAGGACAATTATGTACGTGCCCAAATGTCAAGCTACATTGGGATCCAAAAATATGAGACAACATTTAAGATTTAAAGATTCTATTTTTTTTTCAGGGCTGCGCGAACGCATACATTTAAGATTTAAAGATTCTATAAGACAGACATTGGGATCGAAAACTTGTAAACTTTTCCTTTTCTTTAATATTTAATTTATTCAGTACTGAAAAGTGGGTCTCTGTTGATGGGCCTAATTCCCTACCGTCCCCTTAATTAAATGTGGACCCGACCCGCATTTCACAATCCCTTACTAAACTCGCCAAAGCATATTCAGAAAAAAAGTAATATTCTTAAATTGTAATTTTAATCATGCTAGTTTGTTTACGTGAGTTTATTTGATAAAAATCTACTGTAAAATTATTAAATTGAAAAAGCTCTCCGGGAAAAGATCCCTTCATGATTGTAATTGATTATCAATAAAAAAATATGTAAACATTTAGGGCCAAATCTGCGCGTCTTTGTCAATGATGAATTGGGAAACTCAAAATATTCAAAAGTTGGATTGGATGGATGGATAATGGAGATTAAGTCATTAAGCTAATTTATCAAACACCTACGTCTTAAAAAACATCGTTATTGAATGCCACTATTCTGAAAGACACAAAGATTTTCAAACATCTACGTCTTTATCAGTAGGTTGGCCCAATCCTATATTCTGAAAGACACAAAGATTTTCAAGTACATAAGTGGTCGGTGTGACACTCCGTTTTCAAACCGTAACACTCACCTGTGAGTCACAATTAAATATTTAACGTAAAATGTGAAAAAAGGGACCCGCTTTTTACAAAAATAAGTTTTCTGAAAAGAGATTACGAAAACAAACATACTTTACTTTACTTTACTTGCATACTTATACATCAATGTTAAACCACCATTTAATGAATAATAAAAGATGTGTGATGGGATAATTCAAAACCCTTTCTCTAATTAGAAATATTATTTAATCTGATTAATATTAGCCATCCAATTATGCTTGATGAACGGATATGATATGTTTATGATTATAATGAAATATTATTCTTTTTTTATTTGATACATTACCTACGATTATAGGATCCTGATTCCAGTGGTTTATGGTTTATTTACATGAGATGGCCATTACGGTGTCAAACAGATGGGCCGTTTGGAGGATATTATTAGTTAACTTCCACGCCATAGAGAACTCTTCTGCGTACTTGCCTTCCAATTGTTTATATTTAATTTGTAATGATATGTGAGACTTGAGTAAATGACATATTTGTTTGCAAAGATCAGGTTATATGAAGATACAAGAATAAAAGTAAATAAAATAGAATGTGCAGCAGATAAGATGAACAGACTGCTGAAGCAAATTATGAAGCAAAAGGGAGATAGTCTGGGCGAAAAACGACGTTCAGGCAATACGCAATGACGTGTCATGGAGTCAAGGCGGCGAAGGAATTGCGAAAATATCGTGATGTCCGAATAAAAGAGTTAACAATTAAACGATTATTATCTTAATCGGTTCAAATTAGGAATTCCTTAAAAGATAATGATTTCTAAAAATAAGATCATTATCTTTAAAGAACATTATAAAAATTTAAAGAGAGGAACCGATTGACGTGTGACTTCAGAGTAAGCGAATTAGTGAGCGAGAGCAATATTCTGACTTATGAGTTTTTCTCTTGAGCTAAGTTAATCAAGCTATAAGCACGTTCAGGTGCGCTGAGAAAGTTTGCTGCAATTTTGAGGTAATTCGCTGTTGTCTTAGAAGTTGCCCTTTTTGATACATAATCAGAAAGAATAGAAAGTCGTTCATGTGACGAACAAGAGATCAATGGAGTTCTAATCTGGTGGTTAGCTGGCTGGAGGTCAGTACTTGCGGACGAGGGTTTTCGTAATTTGTTTCACGTAAAGTTCTTTAGACAGTCAATTACTTATAACTGTACTTGAACTATTTTAGTGACATTTTTCCATCAGGCTTTGTAGTAAGCCCCCCAGACTAAGCCTTAAAGGAGCCGAACTGGGTTAACAAGTCTTGTGTCTTTTAATTTCAGTAATTAACTTTACGCACTTCAGTCAAAACACAAGCACTGCTTTAGTCTATTTGGAACGGAAGTTGAGCACAACTCTGTGATAGTTAAGTAACGTCAATTTCAATTAGTATTAGAGCCGATCACTCGACATACTGAGTGAGATTTTGTCAGGAAAGCATCATGATGAATGCCAGAGAAGCGCATATACGTCCCCAATATTAGATGGAACAAATTAATCATACTGAAAAACCCGGATGAGAGCATATATTAAGTCGTTAGATGATAAATCCTAGAGATACATCATAGTACAATGGACTCACTACTACAGATTATGTTTATAACAGCGTTTTTTTGCCTTTAACAGCGCTTCTTGAAGCGCTGTTGAAACGAGTGCTGTTGTAAATAACGGATATTTTACAGCGCTTTGTATAAAAAAGCGTTGTTGTTTATTACCGTTTTAACAGCGCTTAAAAATAAGAAAGCGCTGTTATATATATATATATTAACAACAGCGTTTAATAAGAAAAGCGCTGTAATTAATTGTATTTTGTACAGCGCTTATAATAAAACGCTGTCAAAGATATAAGACTTACAACAGCGCTTACACAAAAAGCGCTGTTAAAAACGTTCACCCACAATCCCGCGTAAACCCAAAAACGATGTCGTTGCTGCAAAATATTACACAGCGTTTTTATTTAAGCGGTAGGAGTTGATGGAACCGTCACAATAAAGAGAGAAGAAGTATGGAATGCAGAAGAAGAAAAAGCTGCTTCAGTAAATGCTATAGCACTGTCAGCAATCTTTGGAGCAGTAAAACCAGATGTCTACTCGTTAATATCAAAATGTGAATTTACCAAAGTTGCATGGGACATTCTACAAACCACATATGATGTAACATATAGGTCAAAGAGAGCAGGTTGTTAACACTGACTTCCCAGATTGAGAATCTTAAGATGACTGATGATGAATCCGTGACAGAGTTCAATAAATGACTGATGGACATAGCTAATCAATTTCATGCTCTAGGAGAAACTCTGAGTTAAGAAAAGCTGGTAAAGAAAGCCTTGAGAGCACTATCTAGTAAGTTTGCAATGCATAAAATTTCCATTATGCAAACTGAAAACTTACAAACTCTCAAATCAGAAGAACTCATGAGAACCCTAAAGTCATATGAGTATGAACTTGAGATGGAGACACCACCTAAGAAAAACAAAGGTGTGGCCTTTAAGGGAGAAGTAACAAGGGGTGACTCAGAATTTGAGGATGAACAATTTGCTATGATTGCTAATAACTTCTCAAAACTCCTGAATAAACTAAAAAGACAAGGAACAAAGGAGAAATATGCAAGAGTAGCAGGAGTAGCAGAATGCTTGTGCAATCGACGAAATCATCAGGTCAGTCATATGCGATTTATAACTTATTCTGTTTGCTTTGTATATATGGTAATTAACTAGGATCATATTATATATCGCTGTGTCTTCATTTGGTTACAGAAAAGGTAATGACGTACGCCAGTCAAGCCCTGCGCACTAAATTCTCTTCCACAGCTGCCTCTGTAAATCAGGAAATGGATGTTGCTAGCAGTGGTTAATTTGCTCTCCACCATTGACTGTAAGTGCTTTCTTATTCTCTTCCTAACTTAAGCTTGCAATCCAGTTTATTCAAACTGCCTCTGAGAACCATTTCATTCAACAGATTCATTAAAGCTCGATCATGAAGCACACGATAACCTTGATTCACTGATTTTCCCAACTTGGGAAGATTTGAGCGAATTGAAAATTAGTGTCCATCACCATGATGTTACTAACATCACTGACAAGTCTGCAAAATGCTTGCTTCAAGAATACAAAATGGATGAACCATCTTGTACAACTCCAAAGAATAAGAGGCCTTACAATCTGCCAGGAGTGATATCCATTGAACAGCTAAGAACTCCTCCCTTGGAAGAACTGCTTAAATCATTTAGAGAAGCCAAAACTAGCGAGACATAAAACACAACAATGGCAGTCCGCTCGCTCATTGAACGACTCCAGATCTCCACAACTCCTGTCAACTAAAACTAAAGAAATACTCGTCTAGCTAGGGAGAGAATATGTATGTACAGAAATGCGCAAAAAGAGGTCTCAATGTGTTGAGTTTCTTCTCCCTCGAGAAGCAGATGCAGATGATCACATGTAACCTTCCCCAGCAATTATATATTTGAGTTTCCAAAAAGTTAACGCCTATGTGCTGTTTATACTGACTTTCTATATGAGTTTTGAGGAGCAGGAGCTTATCTGGCTTCATCATAGTGAAATCCACCAAAGGGTGATCGAGCATTTTCCAGAACTCCGACCGATCCATTCTTGATCAACAAATCAGCTGAAAAAAAACATCAACATCCAAGAATTATCAACAACTCTACCGTTAGATTCATAACACAAGCAAGAAATTATTAAGAGTGAAAAAAACCCTAAATTTCCATACGCAACCAAATTCCATCGATTTTAATTTGTAGTGTGATACCTGGATGTGATAACAGCCATAGAAGAAGGAAGCAGAGTATCAAGATCAGAGGAATTAAGTGAATCAATCTGTCTGGCGGATCTGACTGTGAATGCTCCTTGTACAATGGATGATCGCCCGGAACGATGATTCGATGCTCATCGGAAGAGCGTGCTGCAGTCGTCGGTCTCTGCATCATTGATTCAGGATCGGCTGTAGAAAATTAGGGTTTGAGTATTGAGGGTGAGGAATGCGTTTTCCATTTTAAATGCTCCTTGGCGCCATTTCATGTCACACGCGTGTCACATGTCCAATGAGGAATTTGGATTTGGCATTACTTACAGGATTTTGAAGTAAGAATAAATTATAAGCATAAGAATAAATTATAAGCACATGACTGGAAGACAAATTATTACTCCTTCCGTTCCATTTTGAGTGTTTCATTTGAGAACTTTCACGGTTTTTAAGAAAATTGGAAAATGTGAGTAAAAAGTAAGAAAGAGAATGAGTGAGATAAAAAGTATGAAAGAGAGTGTAAATGTAGAGGTAAAAAGTTTCTATTTTAGGAAATTAGAAGATCATTTTGGGACATCCAAAAAGAAAATGAGACACTCATAATGGGACGGAGGGGAGTATATAATTAAGGAAAAAGTTTAATCTGTTAGAGCACTATCCACCATGGTTTTTTTTACCATGATAATCTACCATGAGGGATGGTAAAAAATATCATGCATCCCCACCATGGTTTTTTGCATGTTTTTTTATCATTCCATAGTTTTTTCATGGTTTTTCGTGAAAAAAATCATCTCATGGTAGAATTTGAGAATCTACCATGAGAGCCGAACCAATTAAAACGTGTCACGTGGACTGTGTCAGAACTTTTTACTGTTCATATTAGATATTATAATGATTATATCTTAAAAATAACAAAATTTTGATTTTTAAAAAATATACCATTTAACTTAACTCTTTTAATTCTACAAATGGACATCCATTTTGATATATTTCAGAATAATTTTATTTGTTAATTGATGGGTTTGAGAAGAAAATGATCATTTTTCTTGTGAATCATGGCAAGGATGTTCAGAATCTTTTTTACCCATGAGTTATGGTTTGATGAGAGATAAAATTGAAGAGAGATATGGATAGTAAAATTTTTGTAGCATGGTTTGATTAGCGGTGGCTTTGTAGTGTAGATGTCTTTTCATGAGCAGTGGGTTGAATTAACGGGTTCTTTTTAGAGGATCCTTACAAACCTAAAACGCTGTGTTTCGGTGTGCAGAAAATCATCACGTTGATACATGCTAAAATTAAAATCGCGGGTTCTTAAAAAGGTGTCATAATTCAAACTCAAACTTGACAAAAACAAAAAATAATATAATTCAAAATTAATATTTTTGATAATTTTCATTCTGATTGCTATGGAGTGGCAGATGACTCATATATTCTTTGAAGTTTATGTTAAAATATATTAGGGGTTCAAAATTAGTAAATTGCATATCCACATACTCTTTGTTCGTTTTTTTATCAACTCAGTATATTCATGACCATATTTGTTTGTCCTTAATTGGTCAAATAATATTGTTAATGATCGCAGTACAAAATACTTAACTTCAAAAAAGTTTAATTTGATAAAATATCCATGTCTTATACTAATTTATCAATAAAATCAACTCATAAATTCTACAGGTACGAGATTTATTACTTCGAAAATTTCAATCCTAAAATATTCAGTATGTACAAACATTATCAGGACTTCTGATGTACTCCTTTTGTCCCATTATTAAATGTTCGTTTGGATCAGAACAAGGTATTTAAGAAAATGTCAATAAGTGAATATTTGTAAGACAAGAACAAAGAGAAAAGGGATTTTATAAATAATAAATGATGAAAGAGGTAAGTATGAGGATAATAAATGAAGAGAAAAAAGAAATGTATGATGAGAAATTAAAGATATATTCATTTATGAAAAAATTTAAAAATGAGAAAATAATCTTAAAACACCTAAAAAAGGAAAAGAAACTTTAACAATATGACAGAAGAAACAAATACTATAGATTTGTTAGACAACGGCTGACGCTGAGTATAATATGACAGAAAAGGTGAAGTCATCTCTTACGAATCTTGCAAAGCCGACAGCAATCAAAAAGGTGACCAATGAGGGAAAGCCAATGTTTTTTGATAAAAATTGTCACTACTTGTCTTTTTCTATTTCTTCATAAAACACAAAACGCGGAGAAGGTCTAAACTACATTTTAATCACTCGCTAAACACGGCCAATGCAGTTTGTGTCGGTATCTTTCTAAGATATTTTATTGACATAAAATATACTGATAACTCTTCAATAATAACACTGTGGAATAGTCTTCTAAATGATTTTATGTTACTCTTATTTTCACTGGACGAGTTTAAATATATTTCTATATTGCTCCGGAACTAGAAAAACCCCAAACTCAAATGTTCGTCGATAGGCATAGGTTCGTTTAACACATCGTAACTACAGCTAATAATAAACCACCAATAATGCATGCATAAGAGCAGTGGCGAAGCCAGAAAAAAATATGAGGGAGGGCCGAATTATAATATAATTTTTTCAACAATATGTGAATAAAAAAACAGACATCATAAAAAACGTCATTCATTAAAGTTATCTGTTTATAGTACTCCTCTGCGAGACTTTATATTCTGAAATGTTTGAAGTACATCTTCAATTTTCACGCTTAAGAAAATGTCCCGCTCAATATATGCTACCAAGAGATCATTCAACGATTCATCCCCTATCCTATTTCGAAGCCGAGTTTGAACTGTTTTGCAAGACGTAGTGAAAAAAATCGAGAAGCCGATTTGATTTTTTTGATGAAGTCTTCATAAAAATTCTGATGTCATAACTCTAAATTGATTTGTTTGTGTTTAGCTTAGGCACATAATTAAAATTTTAGACTACAATATAAAAAAAAATTAAGGCTCAAATTTGAGGGGGGGCCCAAGCCTACCCTAGGCTACATGTGCCTCCGCCAGTGCATAAGAGTGAAAACCCACACATTTATAAATCATCGATTGAACTTGAACAACGTCGTATAATATCGAAGTCGTTAGTAACAGTATTCTCTGCTCATTTCGTGTAGCTGATTATTCACTTTAGGATGATGAATGTTTCACTTTCTGGTTATTGCTTTTAGCTGATAGAATCTAGCTTATTTAACAATTGGGTTTATCAAAATAATTTACTATATTTTATTAAAGTAAGAGACATCAGCTACTTGAGGATGTCTTTTCCTCATTGACTGAACCACGCAAGATCTTGTGAATGAAATCAAGATGATTTGACACTATTAGTAACATTAATAGGATGACAAATATTGAGAAAACAACATAAAATAAATAATAAACACGGTTATATTACAACACAAATCTAGAGCAATATAATTCAAATCAAAACATTACAACGCAGTCCCGACAACACCATGCATATTCCGACAGCACCAGGACACCACCGAAAGATGATCATCGGTCCAACGAGATCCGAGGACTGGATGATCATTATCTGCCACACTTATTAATCAAAATGACAATAATATTGACTATATATATCACAAGAACAAAAGGAGCACTTGGCCGACTGCATGAGTCCAGACTAATTGTTGTTAAATGGGAGTTGGAGTTCATCTAGTTGTTTGCGTTTGTTTTTGAACTGTCTCGGCGCACTGGGACGATGCTTGCACCCCCGTTACCACCGTGACTTCCACCTTCAGCGGGGTTAGGAGATGCAGTGACCATCATGTTGAGAATGATACGAAGTATGTTTTTCTTGATCTGACCGCGGCGTGGAGGTATAGTAGCTGGAACTGGAGTTTGAGTTGGAGTAGCCATTTGAATGAACTGAGACTTGATATGCTAAGGCAATAGATGAAGAACAAAATGAGTATAAACAAAAAAGTAGGAGATGATAATTGATGATAGAACTTAGGAGAGAGAATTTAATGAGGGATGGATTGGTTACTTCTTAGAAACTGACATCTTTATTTATAGAACAGTTCTTGTAAACTATGTGCTCAAATTTCTACTTGAGCTTTGTTATCAAAAAAAGTCTACTTGTGCTACAGGTTTATAAACATTTAGATCGAAAATTATGAGATCAAATTGGAAGAAAACATGCTAATAAACATATGATATTTTAGAAGAGCGTTCAATTACATTCATATCATTAATTTACATTTTTAAGACTAAATCTTAATTAATAGATAAGATGAACTGATGTATACTTACAAAAGTGCTTCTCTAATGTTTCATACATAATTTCGATTTGAGATTTAATGAAATAATAAAAATGGACCCATGGTAGGTTACTTCCACCGTCCCTTGAGTAAACTTTAATTATAAAATTTCAACATCAAAAGATAGTGTAAAATGTCCTGACTTGGCAAAAACCGTACACCCCAATTATAGCGACCCAAATAGCAGCAATAATCCCTTGCTTAATTTGCATTAGCAAATTCTTTAATTTGCTAAAAATTGTTGTATTACATGATCTTATATACTCCCTCCGTCCCACAAAGTTTGTCCATCTTTTTAATTATATGTGAGGTATAAAATAATCAAAGTGGACGAACATAGTGGGACGGAGAGAGTAGAATATTCATTTGCATTTCCCAACAACTTTATTTGTCTTCTTGTGCCATGCATGTCATCATTCTTCTACATTATTTTTCAAATTCATGTAACAAACTGATCCCATTTTCTTGGCTTGACAGTGACCTTTTTAGTCTAGCAGACTGCTCTTGTTTTGCTTGCTTTCCTTATTGTTACCATGAATTCCCATAACAGTGTGGAAGTTTAAGGTCGGGTCGGTGGATGATTAATGTCTATTTGGCTTTATTCGCATATGCACATCAAAATAGATGTCGTTTTGTCAATGGCTAATGGGACACTCGAAACATTCAGATGTTGATGGAGATTAGGGCCACTAGGCTAAGCAATGTATGACTGATCTAACAACTACTGAAAACATCATTGTTTAATGTTAACTCAATCGTGAAACATCAGTGGATTCAGTGCATGTAGTTAACTAATCATTAAACTGGGTTTTTTATAATATGATTAAACTGGAATTTTTATAATATGTAAAGCCTTCTCAAAGAAGGAATCACTTTAGTAGAATGAGGGCCCAATCGTAACTTTTGATAGGTTAAACTTTCAAGTACAAGCGTGATGTGGCATTTCGCATTCACACACAGTCATAATTACTTATTGCTTATATACAAAATAAATTATCGTGAAATTCAAATATTTATGTTTTTTCAAAAAATAACTTAAATTTTTATCATTAAATAAATTAAATCAACGACTAAAA
>QZGG01001746.1:0-55059 GCA_006409495.1 Sedum album
ATTCCTTCTTCATAACCAACGGACAAACGATTTAAACACATCCAACTTCGATCATTATGACTAACAAGGTTGATAATAATCGGAATTGAAATACCTAGAATAAGATAAGCAACATGCAAGACTATTAAATCTGAAATTATCAGGTTAAAAGTAGTTAATAATTTGGTATGAAAGCAAGCACGCGGCATTGACAGTTATCAAGTCGATTAAATGTAAATCAACGGTTGAGATGATGTCCTTCCGCTTGATCAATACAAACAACAATTGATATGATGTCCCTCCGTCTCACAAAAACTTACTCGTCCTTCTAGAACGTTATCCTATATATATTTATATATGCCTTAAGTTCCAGATAGACGTGTAATTTTTGTGAGACGGAGGGGCATCATATCAATTGTTGGAGTCCGGTTCCCTTGCGACCCAAGAGGAATCAGACGGTCATCATTGCTTCTGTCTGCACGCAGGATGCTGCCATGTTGCATTTATGTGCATATGCAATTTTGTAATATGAGCTCAATGCAGGGGTAAAAAGGGAAAACGAAATGTGCAGGATCGATGCATGTAAGTTCCCAATGGAAAGCAGACGCGACTGATGTTGAGTGTCCGTCTGCAGTCTACAGTTGAGTTTTGCACGTTTAAGCAGAGCAAGTGGGTTTGAACAGTGCGGAGGCTTCAAGTGGAACATTCAAACCAAATTCAAATTACATCTGCAAACCCGCTTTGAAGAACAGAGACTTTGAAGAACGGCGACTTTGAATTCAAGGGACTCTCATGAAGGAGACTACGAAAAACGAACATAATTTCAAGATGGGGCGCGGGAACGGTATGGAAACGCAAACCCACTTCTTCCTTTTTAAACTTTCCAGATTTAGGGTTGCACACATTGCTTGAACAGGGTTAAGTTAGATTTTTTGCGTTTGATTTATGTCGGGATGTTAAGTTAGATTTTTTGCGTTTGATTCAAGATGGGGATTGAACACATTGCTTGAACAGGGTTATGTCGGGATGTTAAGTTAGAATCAGGTATGCTGTGAAATTTAAGGTTGCACACATTGCTTGAACACATTGCTTGAACACATTGCTTTCTTGGTTCAACTTATGTCGGGATGTTACGTTTGATTTATGTAGGGATGTTAAGTTAGATTTTTTACCGACGCGATATAACTTTGGTCTTGCATTTTACGAAACAGAATGGGCGACTGATGAGGAACCTACAAACATGGAAGAAGTAGGAATGCGTAATGCTTCTCCGAAATTGGTTAAAGCACTGCAAAGTCTGAATCAGGAGGAAATCCTGATTCCAGCTAGATTCGTCCGACTTGCCAAACAGTACAAAAATGGAGGGCGCAATTACAAATAACTAGAGGAAGTGTGACACCTGCAACCTTAATTCGTGAAATGAAAACTCAGCAGTTGGGTAAAAGATGGTTCAAGCGACACTTCATGGTCTTATTTTACTCTACAATGATTGAAAACCTGCGGATCGGGGACTGTAACCTTCGCATTAAGTATCCTGAAAAAGACAAAGAAGATTCCAGATTACGATTGGTGTGGATTTATTCTTGAAAGGGCGAAAAAAGGAAAGATAGATCTACTAGCCAAAAGGTCAAAGTCATATTCTGTTCCATTAATACTATTAGCGGTAAGTTGAGAATTCTTATGTATTTAAGTTTCTTGTTTTTGAGTACACTATCTTATTGCAAAATCCATACTTATAGACCTTTTGTGCAGATATTATATTGTGAAATGGTTATATGTGACGGATTCAAGCATAAAAAACAAAGATCAGTCTTCACGTCATGGACGCAAGAGGAATTGAGACGAAGGGTGGAATATGAACTAGACAACGGAGGGTTTGGCAAGGGCAAGATAAACCCTTTCTATGCAAAAAATAAGGGGAAGACTAAAGCAAGGATTTCAGAAGAGATGGATGATGAACAAGTATCTTATACAGATATTTGTAAGGATCTGATTTTATATTTATTCATAATAACATTAACTAAATTCTGCATAGAATATATTGGAAGAAAATGTTGATGAAATTTTGGAACATGTTGAGTTTCAAAAGGAAACCAGCTCTGGATCCAAAAAACAGCAGAACAATAACCAAATACAATGAGTATTAGAGGTATGAATTTATTTATTTATTCTTTGATTGATTGATACATCATAGGTTATAGGTTATCGAGAATTTGAGCAGAACTTTTATTCTTTGATTGATACATCATAGGTTATCGATGAAGAAAACATGTACGAGATGATCAATCAAGTAGTATCAGAAAACGAACTATGTCATACACCAGAAACAAGACTCGGGAGGAGAACAGAAACAAACAGGACATGGGTATGGAAAACTAAATTTGACATATGTTTAACTATTTGTTCATTATAACTACCAAATTTATTTTACACAGGAGGGCGGACATTGGTCAAAAAAAAGGAAGCAACTCCTTGGGAGGTTTACAAGGTAAACACATTTAAAAAAATCTTACTAATCAATTGATGTTTCACATTAATTCATTTTTGATGTTCATCTATGCTTATGTCGTTGATGCAATTAATGTAGGCAACAATAGCTGAGTTAAAACAACGTGCAGATGAAATGGAAGAAGCAAGACTCCATTACGAGAACTTACGAGCTGATTTCAACTGTATCTTTGCCGCTACATTAATGGATTATCCTGAAAGTGCTGAATTGGAAGCACTTGATAAACTAGTGTCAAAGAGAGTGGGGTACATAGGTCCGCCTTCAGGAGGGTTTTCGGGTAAAGAAATGGATGATTTAAGAACAGAAATGGTGAGCATTGACCGTTCTAGAGAACAGATAATACCCCCAGTGAATCTATTTGAAGATGAGCTCTTGGACAACAATTCAACTAACAAACCATCCGAGGATCGAACACCAAATGGAGGATGTGCAAGCAGTAGAGAACGACATAGAAGAAAATGAGAATGATGAAGGATATGGGATGGATGAAGAAAATGCAAATATAGACGCAACACAAATAGATGTTGAGAATAATTTGAGCAAAGGGAGAAATGCAGATTTAGACGAACCAACTGCAAACAATGAAGCAAATGAGGAAGAAAAGGAGGATGTGGATACAGAAACTGAAGAGCCGGTTACTAATGACAAATTGATCAACTTCATAAGGAAGGAGTTGGAATTTGACGATACGGGATCAGAGAGTGAAACACGCTTGACAAGGAAAAAAAGACAAAGGGGAGTCTCAAGGTCTAAGAAATCACCCTATATTAGCTGCCCGGTGGACGTGAAAAAGATTTCTGTAGAAGCAGACATATTGTGCGATTGGTTATTCTCATTGAATGGAGATCCAAGGTAAGGCTTGACAGTAATTTAAGTACCAAATGCACATTCTTACTTCAGTGTGCAGGAGGATTATTTGAACCTGAGTTGGTCCTTCAATGGACAAGGAGATAATTTGTACTAATTTGGTGTCTCAATGTGCAGGGAAATTATTTACAAGTATAAGAACATGGAATTCCGAAGAGAAGATTTTGAAAGCATGGAAGACGAACAAGTGGTTAATGCAGGGATGATCTGTGCTTGGGCCGTTTTACTAAATCACATGGAGAAATTAAAGAGCACTGAATCACCAATGTGCTACTTCTTCACACTATATATCTGTGTAAAACATTTATTTTTAAAATTATATTCAAAACAATTGTTTTACGTAAACTATCTATTAAATTTTAAAAGCATATGCAGGAGGTTCTGGACGTGTTGGAAGAGAATCTTAGAAGAAAAGCATTTAAAAATGTGTTGGAGTATGAGCTAGAAGATAAAACTGGAAACTTGATCCGCAACTTGGACATGGTATTCCTCCACTCCTTGTAATCAACCTTTTATCACTATATGTACAAAGACTAAAAAATTAATTCTTGCCTTCGTGAAGATATTCTTACCAATGTGGGAATCAGGGGATTACTACTTTGTAGTAGTAAATCTGAAAAAACTTTCAGTGGAAATATTGGATAATGACATGAATGATTACCCAAAACTCGATAAATATGTGGGCAAGCCTCGTGACTTGGTAAGTTCTGAATAAATTTATGATTCTTATTTGTGTTTCAGTACTAATTTAAGTTTCTTATTAGTATTAATTTATGTTTTATCTATGTTCTTATTGTGTTCCATAATGAGTGTCCCATGATGCCTAATGTGAAACTCGTGTTAAATGTAGATGGTTGAATTTGTCGCTTATTTAAAATCAGTGGACTACAACAAATGGGAAGCTTTGCAACAGATGGAGATCAAAAGAGTCAAGCTGAAATGGGGAACAAAGGAAAAAACAGAGGACTCGGGAATATTCGCAATGAAGCATATGGAAACATATAAAGGGATCAAAGGGGCTTCTTGGAAAGCGCAACTGCCGGGGGATGGAAAATCAGTAAGGATAGTTATTTTATTAACTTTATAATGTAATTTTGATTACTAAGATTGTATTGATTTATATTGGTAGCTTAAGAAGACTTTGACACAGTTACGCATGGCTTATGTAACAATAATTTTAACATCACATATCAATTCTTGGAGTCAGAGCGTGCAAATGCTGAGTAACAAGTTCCATTCCCTACCTAAAGAAAAGCGAGATAAAATCTTTGCGAAAAGGGATATTGCTTTAACAGAAAGGGGGCGACGAATCACTGATATGTCCGATTAAAAGAGCATTGTATTCAGCAAGCTTGAGTGGCTTCTTTTTTGGCATCAGTTTGGCAAGGGTCATTGGCTTCTTTTCGGTAGAACCTAAGGCCTTGTAACCAAGTTGTTGGAACAAACAACATTTAAATTATTGTCTCTTTAAATTACTGTCCAGACTCAGAAATCATGTAAAACAAGATTATAGACATGGTATTCCTGCAAATATGCAAATATGCAAAAGGTTATCTGCAAATATGCAAATCTGTAAGATTATAGTCATCTGCAAGTCTGCAAAGTATTGTGGACTTATCTGCATAAATGCAGAACCCCTGTAACTTGCACTGAAATGCACAAACACATATTAATAAAGTTCCATGAAAACCTTGAAAACTTACACTCCAATGCACAACACATATTCATAAGTTCAATGAAAAACCTGTAAACTTACACTCCAATGCACAACACATATTCATAAGATCAATGAAATACCTCTAAACTTACACTGCAATGCACAACACATATTCATAAATTCAATGGAAAACCTGTAAACTTACACTGAAATGCACAATACATATTCATAAGTTCCATGAAAACCCTGTAAATTTACACTGAAATGCACAACACATTCCATCTGAGATACAATCAAGGATTCAAGATGTTAATTATAAAATTTCAACCTAAATTCAAAGAGCATTGTTCCCTCTAAATTACACAAAAAAAGAGGGAATAATGCTCTAACAAAAAAGGCAGACATTACATCACTAAAACATCCTGAATCAAATTAATATATTTGTTTCCGAGACTTCTTCTTCACAGCGGTCAACTACAGGGAGGGAAATATCCTGGAGCGGACACGTACGCTTGTCGTGAATTCCCTTCTTCTTACACGTCCCACATACTCGGTGAACACGTTTGGATTTTTCTATAGCTAAATCACGCTCACTTATAATTCTTTTCCCAGATCCTTTGGTATGAACAACTACAGGAGATTTAATGGTCAACTCAGTAGGTACAGAAGCTCCGATTAATCTACTGATAGTTGACCTTTTATCCACTCTATCAACTAGGGAAGCTTCTGACTCCAACTGAATGCGCATTTCCTTAATCCTACTAGTAAGTTTCTCAAGCTTCTCATTGTCATCAGCAACAAGACAAAGACATGCGTGGAATTCAGACCATATCATTGAATTAGGTGGAGCAGCAGGACTTTGGCTGATAGGATCACCACAGGACATGCGAACAACGATTTTAGTCCATCGATTCAACACATATTTCCGCGGAATCTTATCAATACTTCCATCACGCATGACATAGAATATATGACGACATTGATACCCAACCCTGATAAAATACTTACAAGAACACTGAAAATCATTATTAACCAAATAATGAGATACCTGCAAATAATAAAATTATTAACCACAACTGTACGAGTAAAAATATATAGCTAAGCAGCTACAAAAATATATATCAACATGCATCAAATGTAATATTCATACAAACACATAAGCAGCTACAAAAAATTCATACAACTTTATTGCAAATTATATACACTACTAGTAATCAATTACTAACAGGAAATTGCGCCGGGTGTACTTAGAATCTTTAAGTTCAAACACCTTCACATTAATCTGCTTTTCAAATTAATAACAGATATCTCAAAAACATGATGATAATATCTCTTTCTGAATATCAGAGAAAACACGATTTGAATATATATCACAAGCATCAGACTCTATGGCAAGAGGAGTTACTGTTTTCAGTTTCTTAAGGAGGGTATCATGATCATTCCAAAGACCGAGTATACCTTTGATTCTCAATTGCACTTTCAAAAACCAGACATGAATGGCCAAAAAAATTCATTCTAAGGCTTAAGATATCTTCCAAAAAAAGAATTCTGACTTTCTGACCTGGAGGTTGTCATCAGAAGACAACCTAATGGAATGTGGCGGAAATAAGCAGGAATCCAATACTTGCAAAGCTTGAATAAATTCGTTAACCAAACATTCCTAGTAAAACCATACTTCTCAATAAGAGATATCCACGCAGTTTGAAATTCTTCAATCTCAAGTTCATTGTTGTATATGATGGTGCTCAATTTCCTTCGAAACTCTTGAGAAGCAGGGGTTAAGAAACCGACATGCAATTTCACAATAAGATAGACAAAAGTGAAAAAGTGGATTATCAGATTTGTTAAATAAGAATTAAAAATACAAATTTACCTTAGCAGACATCTTCTTCATGATATGCCACATGCAAAAACGGTGATGTGCACCTAACATTACCAACGGTATAACCTTTCTTAGAGAAGCGTCCTGATCAGTTAACACCATAGTCAGCTGCCGACCCATAACTTCAAAAATGATAACAAAACCCAACTGTAATTATCAGCATCTTCACTGGAAATTAATGCGGCAGCAAAGGTTACACTTCTTTTATGGTTGTCTACTCCAGTGAAAGGAATAAATATCATCTTGTACCTGAAAGTATGAAAAATTTAGATAAGGAAACATAAAAACAATCTGCAAATACAAAAACAAAAACACATACTAAAAATCTACTTAACTTGTTGAGAGAATAAGTGGCATCTAATGATATTACATCCCCAAATGTATTTAATTCTGAATAGAAATAGAATCTGCCCAAAATATTCTAGTTAATGCCTTGTCTTCAACAAAAAACTCAAAAAAAGAATGCCGGACACACTTCTTTCTTGTTCTGAAATTTTCTATAATCATCTGAGCATCAAATTCACCTATGTAGAAAGTTATATCCCGCTGCACATTTTTAAAATCACTCGAATAACCATCAACATTCGAATAACCTCCTGACAGTCCTTTATATATCTTAAAAGCTACTACTTGGCCCTATATTGATCTTACTAAGGTCAACTACAACTATTTCTGGTGGACAAAATTCAACCTCTTCTATTCTTAAGAACTGAGCCCCAATAACAGTAGCCATCTTTGATTGTGCGCTTCAACAAAATGGGAAATAATAAAACATCACTGCCAATCCTTTTTAACGTAATCCTCGCACTACAACCGCACATTATAGAGGGGACAGACCTAACCTTTCTTATAAATACCCCCAGATACACTAGCAACAGAAGAATTTACTGAATTTTTTCCTTCTTTGTTGCATAAAAGGTACTTTCGAATAATATTACCATCGGACGCCCTTTTATCTGAACCTCGTCTAACGTCAAACATACAAACTTTACTATAATTTTGGTAAAATGAAAATGCAACATCAATAGTCGGAAAAGTCATGCCAACATAGGGTTTTTGATCAACAGGGCATATAGGTAACCATCTTTTAGAACCCTGAGGAGACCGGGTTGTAACTGTCCTAAGATCATCCTCTACATCAGACCAAATAGACTGCTCTTCTAAATAGGCATCAGAACTACCCCCAACAGCAGACGAACACGAATCAACATAAGGATCCAAAAACATCTTCTAAAACATCCAAATTAACAAATATCCTATACATTAAACTAAACTACGTTAGAAAAATGATATGAAAGCATAACACATTGATTCATTTATGAAGAAGCAAAAGTTAGGAACACATAAACCAAACCTTATTTCTGCAAAAACTAAACTAGCAATCCTCAAACATCATTTATTTCACACTATATGCACTTTTGCAAAAGACAGTTTTCCCACAAACTGAGCAAGACAACATTCCCACAAAACTTACAAACAAGAAATGAAACCAAAATTGGAACAAGTTAAGCAAATCCTTCCTTAAAAAATAACAAAAAACACACCTTTGCTTGTGTTATGAAACCATAACACACAGATCATTTAACAATCCTCAAAAATCATTTAGGCAAACACTAAACTAACAATCTCAAAAATCATTTAATTTCACACTAGATGCAAATTTGCAAAGAGACAGCTTTCCCACAAACTGAGCAAGACAGCATTCCCACAAAACTGACCAACAAGAATTGAAACCAAAGCTGGAACAAGATAAGCAAATCTTACCACCGAAAAATAAACCCAGAAATAACCAAAACACATAAATTGAAGAACAGCAATTGAAACTGAAGCTAACCCTAACAAGTAGCGAAAAATATAGGCGCGAAGATTAAATTCGTGAAACTTACCAAATAAACACTTTGAGAGGATGAAATTCCAGAAACCGGCCTAATCATCATTGCGATTTCGGAGCGTCTGAGGGAGTAATCGAGGGAAGGGACGTCGACGGCGATGACGTCTGAGGGATGAGAATGACCAAATGACGAGCGAGCCCCTTAACACACAATTTCGATTGAAATTAATGGACACGTGGAGACGACACGATGGACGATGGAACAATCATCGAACGGCTAAAGGAGGGGTCGCAGGGATCGCATGTTTAAATGGGGGTCGCAAATGAACGTTTACCTCAATTGTTGTTTGTATTGATCAAGCGGTTGAGGTTAAAGTTGACTTTTAATAAAATTAGGGGGTTAAGACGATTATTAATATCAACTGTTATTTTAATAGAAATCAACAGTCGAGATGATGTCCTCCGTCTCACAAAATATTGATTTTCCTTCCTCAAACGAATTCCTATATAAATATAGAGGTTGTATCATGTGGATCCATCTATTTTGGACTCGTTAACTCCACTTTGCATTCGTTGATTGCATTTTATCAATGACTGAGATTGCACCACGTCATTGTATATGTCTTGTGCATCTCACGCGCAAAACATATGCAACTCACATGTCTTATTAATGTGTTGGCGCAATCTAATACATTAATAAAATACAATCAACGGATGGAAAATGAATTTGCATAATGTGACAAATAAATATTATTAAAGACAAGCCAAACACCCTGCCGGTTAACGCAAAATGTCCCATTAAGCCTGTCTTTTTAATTGGTAGCTAAATGATAAAGAGAATTTTGATAAATAATTTTTCCAATGTCCAAAATACCCTCGATGCAAATATTATTCAAATCATAAGTAAACCCCTACATCCGGGGTTGCAGCAAAGCTCATATTATTAACACAGGTCAAAATGAAAAGGGACCATTCTCATTCGAAAGATCTTCCAGTCCAGAAAGATACAATTCACACTTGGAAATGTTGTTTTAGATTTATTAGCTGTTAAGTTCTAAGCAAGTGGTGCTCTGTTCCATCAAATTCAAGTACCCATGTTTTTGTAACCAACGTTGTCCATTTGCGATTATCACATCATAGTGTCTTGCTCACGGTCCTACGAAGTAACAACCCAATTTCGATGTTTATTTCTAGTGTCATTTTCATGTTTTTCGGACAACTCTTAATTCATTAACTAGACTCATTGGCTGGATCCGTGCACAACAAATGGTGGCCTCCCGGTGAATTCAATGTAAACTTTCTTAATAATAATGAATTTATGCTTCCAGTTTCGAATATTTTTAGTTTCACGAAATAAGTCAGTATAAATAAATTGCGAAGAAATAAATAGTTCGAGTTGCTTGACGGATTTTGTTAATTCAATACTCAATAGTACTTACTTGTGCTAGCATTATTTTCAGTTAGGCACTTGGTTGGCACACGTTAAGAATAAATGAGGGACCTTTTTTGAGGCAAGGAATACAACGAGCTTGTCTTGGGTCGATGGACAACCTAACTAAATGCTCTCAACTTGTATAGTTCAGTCAGGACAAGTCTATGTCACATTATAATAATAGCATCCAAAAAATAGTCCATGTCAAAAAAAGAAAATTTGAATAGTTTTTGAGTAAATAAATAAAAAAATTATTTTCAAGTTCAATTATTATGCTTATAATAGACTGCTAATATTTATGATTATTTTGGATCACCTATGATTTTGTACAGAGGAGGGTTCTGGATCTGCATACACAAATCACGGAGAAGAGTGTGGAGCTTTGATTGAGAAAGATGAGTTATTATTGATGATAATTTGAAATTAAAGTTTTCCCATTGAAATTAAAGTTTGATAATTTGATTTAGTTTTCCCATTGAGTCTTGTCAATAGTAAATAATATGGAACTGGACTTATTTTAACAAACAATTACATATGGAATATTGTCACTATTTAGTTAGCTACCTCAATAAAAATAAGAATTTAAGTATTCAATATAAACAAGAGTTTATAAGGTAGGGAAAATTTCAAGACTGAGGAATGCATATTCGTAAGACGGTGAGACGCAATCTTGATCATTGATTATTAATGATTAAACGGATGAAATTCAAACAAAAAATAACCGCTAAATGCAACCGCCCGTGTTTATTGCAAATCTAACTGTCCAATTAATTAAAAACTAACTTTAATCTCAATCGTGAAATTAATTAAATCAACGATTGAGATTTTATTCTTCTGTTTCACAAATATTTATTATTCTTCTAAAACTTAACCCTATACAACTAGATCTAACAATAACAAAATAATATAAAAAATAAAACACTACGGACATAACATTCGAATGCATTGAATTTCTGCCACAGAGCCCAAAATGTCCGTGACTCTCTTACTCACCGTCACCGACACACAAACAGACATCTCCACCTTCGACATATTTAATCTCGCCACATTTCTAGGCCAATATTTTATTATCAAAAAAATTACATAATTTTACATAATGTCCGTAAATGTAAGATTTAAATGCAAATTACAAAATAACATCTTTTACTAACTTGTAATAATATATTTTTTAGAATATAAATTGAATTTTATAATTAAAAATAATAAATCGCAGAGTAGCAGGCAGAGAAGAGCTGTAAAGCCCTGCCAAAACCCATCCATCCTACGAATAATCATTTTCAGTGGCAACCGAACAAACAACAAAACCCAGTCGGTACCCAAAGACACCGACCGACCCACCACCACCAGCTTCCACCTTTTTATTGCTTTACCGCCATTCTCACTCCACATTTTCTAACAAATCAACCATCCTCAGATTCGATCCATTTCTTCAAACACCCATCTTCTTTATGCATCTGTTGTTGTAGCTCAGCTTACAAATCCCATTCCCTGTGTGTCAACAAGATTGGATTTTTATGATGAAATCTGGTGCTTGCAGGGTTGGGATAATTGTATGGATTGTGGCTGCTGTTTGTGTGGTTGATGGGTTTCGATTTGAGGAGGGTTTGGAGCTTGATGAGATGCTCTTTAATCTAACTGAGCTGGGGGTTAATGCATTTCAAGACTCAAAAGCTGGTAGAGGTAGTCCTGTTATGGTGGGTCTTACTCTCATTCATGGAGCTGCTGCCAAACAAGCAGGTCTCATTCTCTCATTTACAACTCTCAACTTTATACATTTTTCTTGGTTGAAATCTGTTCTTCTTTTTATGTGTGCAATTTGCTAGATCTGTGTTCATTTTCCAGCTTCTGTTTTTTGTTTCACATTTTACATGCTTGCTTGATCCAAATCTGCACCTATTATCTTGTTTTAAGATTTCTTTATTGCGCTATTCTTTGTCTTGGTGGTTGAGACAGAGCTCTAAGTTCCAGCATTTCATCATTGATTAGAAATGCTGTTGGTTGCTGGCTTAGGCCTTAAAACAAGCTGTTTGCATGTGTTCATAGTTATTAATTTTCTGCAGTTTGCTTGGATGGAAGCTTACCTGGATACCATTTCAGTCCTGGATTTGGCTCAGGGTCTAGAAGCTGGCTCATTCAGTTAGAAGTGAGTTGCATTTCTTTTAATGATGTAACCTTCTCTGTTACAGCTGCACACTGATGAAAAGGCAGTAGTGGTCTTCTGTTTCTTTCTCAGTTGTGACTTGGGTATTTTCATAGGGTGGAGGTTGGTGTAATACAATTAGAAATTGCATCTACCGAAAGAAAACTAGGCGTGGATCATCAGCGTACATGGAAAGGGCGATTCCATTTACTGGGATACTAAGTAATAATCCTCAACAAAATCCCGGTATGTTACGAGACCATGGATTGTCTCGTTTGCTCTCTAAATCAAATACAACCCCTCTAACTTGTAGTCATTTTGGGTTGGATTTCCAAGCCCCGTGTGTTGAATGGATTTTTTACTTTGCAGATTTTTTCAACTGGAACAGAGTTAAGATTCGATATTGCGATGGTGCCTCATTCACTGGAGACAGCTATGATGCTGTAAGTGTTAATAAGTCCAAATGAAAGATCCCATTGATTTGATGTCGTTTGGTATGAAACAAATAGTCCATTGTAGTCTACAATTATGGTTTCATATTGATTCCGATTTTTAAGAGTTGAAATCGTTATGATATTCTGTACTTGGTTCTCTCAGGCGCATCAAATCCACTTTAAGGGACAGCGCATTTGGTGGGCAGCAATGGAGGAGTTAATGTCCAAGGGAATGAAGTATGCCAATCAGGTTTTAAACTTACCTTGTTATTTATTTTTTCGTACTTTTGCATGTTGCCGTATTTTAACATGTACCAATGTTGGTGCTAGGCTCTTCTTTCTGGATGTTCTGCTGGTGGTCTTGCATCCATAGTGCACTGCGATGAGTTCAGGGGCGCGTTTTCAAGAAAAACAAAAGTCAAGTGCCTCAGCGATGCTGGATTGTTCCTTGATGCGTAAGTTATCAGAATTTTGTTTTCCTCTCTTGTTAATTTTTTGATTGCATCATTGTGCTGTACGAAAGGAGGCAATCCAATAAAACTTTTATTTCATACATCAGGGTCGATGTAGCAGGTGGCCACAGTTTACGAGATATTTTTAATGGCGTAGTCAGGTTACAGGTACTGTGTTCACCTGACGTCTTACGTGATTCAATCAGTCTCATCATGTATTAATTCTTACCAACTTTCTATTGCGCATTTCAGGGAGCTCAGAACAACCTCCCGCATACCTGCACTAACCACCTCGACCCAACTTCGGTAAGTCAGTCTATGTCGTTTAGTTCTGCATACACTTTTATTGTGATTTTCACAGCAGCTGAAGTTTGTATTTTTGCCTTATCTCACTGGAATAAATATTCTTTACAGTGTTTCTTTCCTCAAAACTTGATTGCAAACATTAGAACCCCGATGTTTCTTATCAATGCTGCATATGATTCATGGCAGGTAATATTATTATGTATACTTTTGAGCTACAATCTTTGCAGATATCATTTATTTTATGTTGATTTTCTGTATGGGATTTTCAGATCCAAGCAAGTTTGGCTCCACATTCAGCCGATCCACATGGATATTGGACAGGCTGCAAAAAGAATCATGCACAATGCTCCGCATCCCAGATCCTGTTTTTGCAACGTATGCTTAAGTTTAATCCTTAGAAAGATATTTCAATACACGTCTGAGTTCAATCAAACAACTGTTGTAGTAACGCCATCTTTATCATCTGCTACAGGATTCAGAAATCAAATGCTGAATGCTGTAAAAGGCTTCTCTATGTCTGGCAAAAACGGACTGTTTATCAATTCATGTTTCGCACACTGCCAGACTGAACGACAGGACACATGGTTTTCTGACAATTCTCCCCTCATCGGCAATAAGGTATACCCAATTTCCCCTACTAAAGATAAACCAATAAATAGAATTAAAAGAGATTTCACAGCTGCTAAAAAAACCTTAATACACAGTGACATATTTGCGTTATTCAAGGTTATCAAACAGGATGCGGAAAGAAATTAGTAAGAATTTAGCTCTGATGTTAATCCTCATACATTGTTAACCATGTCATTTTGCAATCTGCAGGGAATTGCGATAGCAGTTGGAGATTGGTATTTTGATAGAGCAGGAATCAAGGCCATCGACTGTGCATACCCATGCGACAAAACCTGTCACAATCTGGTATTCAGATGAAACACAGCAAAAACATTGTTGTACACAGACGTCTGCTACTTTCTAAACACAGACAATAAACTAGAGCTAGCTAAGATGCACAATTGCAGCTAGTTAGCTTTCCAAATACCAAAGTTTCTCTACTTATTTACAACTTATATGAAACGATTGCTTATCGTGTAATTGCTCAAAATTATGCTGTTTGGTTATTTTAATGGTATCCGTTAATTATATGTGCAAAGTGTGCTTGATTTTGGCAGCTTATGTTTGAACAATTTAGGAATCTAAATGTTAGTCCCTTTTTAAACTTTATTGAAAACAACTTTTCTGGCATGAAATGTAATATGATTGTAATCAACATTGGCTGTGATTCATGTGGCTAAGTTATCAGTAGATCTTAATTAAAAAGGCAAAAGATCAAGTAAAGTACTACTGGTGCGTCCACTTCGGCGAATGGAATCATTTGGAATGGAATGAAAGGATGAATCTAAAATGAAATTATGTCCAAATTCATCATTTCATTCCCACGAAATGCATTTCATTCCTTCAAAGTGGACGCACCATAATTGTCATAAGAGGTGCAAATCTAAGATTGACTAACAGATCTAAATGGTTTTAGTGAACGTAGCAGAAGTTGCGTGATTTGTCAAGCAATAAATTAGCAAATGGATAATTGAATTAAGGGTTTTATTTGAGAAAACCATCCGCCCAATAGATCAATTTAAACATAACGTTCTTCAACTTAAAAAAACATCCATTAATTCAAATTTTATTTGGTAATGCAGTCATCCCATCACTGTTCTGTTAACTTTTCTGTTGAGCTTAATCCATAATTAAATGGATAAATAACCCTAATCCATAAAATTTAACTAACCCTTACACTAAATTATTCCCTAAATAAAACTAAATCAAAACATAATTATATAGTTAAATAATCTTAATTAAATATTAAATTGGTCCTTACAATAAAATTAACACTAAATTAAATTAATTCAATTAACTCTTAAATTAAATTAATCCTTCAACTAAAATACCTTTTGACAAAATTATATACATAAATAATCCTAATTAATTATTCAAAATATTTATTTTAAATAATCCTAATTTGGATTATTTAATTTATAATTATGTTTGGAGTTATTTTAGTTTAAAGATTACTTTTGTTCAGGGATAATTTTATTTTAAGAGATAATTGAATAATTGATTAGGATTTTTTAGCTATAATTATGATTTGGTTTAGTTTAGCTAATGTAGTTTTTTGGTTCAAGTTTTAATTGAATTTAAAGGATCAAGTAAATAATTAATTATGATTATTTAACAATATAATTATGATTTGGGGTTAGTTTATTTAAGGTTTATTTAACTATTGGACGAGTGGTTTTCGAAAAAAACCCTTGAATTTATCATATTCAACTTACTAAAACTCAAAATTTTACATGACATTCAACTACTCTTTTATATTAAAATTCAAGCTTAAACGACTAAATCAGTCTCTTCCACTTATGAAGAACTCGATCCCAAAATCTTTTTATATACATGATAGTAGTAGATTGCAACATTGGACCACTAAGCTTTATTGTTGATTTTTAGGTTAATAATAGAAAATCATCCTCATAAAAATGCATATTTCACAATAACACTATTATAATGTAATATTTCAAAATATGTTACCTTTAAATTATTAATGTTGGCAGAGTACCTCCTTTGACAACAAGAGATGATTAGCTGACAACATGAGTGATTATAGATGTGATGAACTGAAAACTCATTTATTATATTGAGGTTGTAGGGTTAAATTTAGAGAGACATATAATTTTTGTAAGACGGAGATACATAATATCAACCGTTAATTTGATTGATTTAGCGATTGAGATTAAAAGTTGGTTTTTAATTAAATTGGGCGGTTGGATTTGCAAAATACAGGGGTGGTTGAGAATGACGGTTATTAATATCAACCGTTAGATTAATTGAAATCAACAGACGATATGATGTCCCTCCGTCTCACCAAAATTGATTGTCCTCCTAGAACCTTGTCCTGAGGTTGTATTATAATAAAAAATATTATTATTATATTTAAAAGTAATATATTTACCAGAATATTGAATATTTGAAATTATACTTCCTTTTTAGCATCTTTAAGTTCATATTTCTTTTAAGCATTTTAAGGTACCTAATATAGAACAGAATGCTGAATAATTGAAATTAGTGATACAATTGCATTAAAAAGGTGTAGATTCAACTTGATATTCAAGCGTATGAATACTTCTATCTCTACAACGAGTCTTGAAGGCAACTTCAATGACATTGCATGTAAGGTTGCTTATAGATGACATGATCTCACTCATATAATTGTTATATGGCATGCAAACTTTATCCTTCGATATATATAACGTGCGGTTTTAGGCGTATTTGTGGATCACTAATTCTAATCACGCAAGTCAAGGATCGAACCCAAATAAGAAGTGATAGTTATCTAACTAACATTACCTAAATTTACTTAACGTAAAAGGTTTTTCAAGAGTTTTTGTTTAATTATTTAGTTTAACGAGGAAATGAAATTGTGATCAAGAAGTTTTTGTTTAATTATTTAATTACTTCACCCCTAGGAAATCAAACATTCAATTTCACATGCACAAATTACAATTGGTTAGTTTTCTTGAGATTGCTCATTATATTCGAAGTTCAACTTTCATTTCTTGGCACGTAATGCGCTAAATGGCATTAGTTCTCAATCTCTCGGGCAATTAGCCTCATCTCAACTTCAACCTCTCGGTCTATTGGGTGAAACTTAGAACTCAACAAAAATCTAACCCATCGTTAAGAGTAATTGTCATTCTCGCACATTAACTTTCAAAACAACAATGAGACAATTACCAAACATCTTAAGAATCAATTTTTTCAACAAATTTTAGTAGTTTCATTTATTTAGACACACTTAGACAATTCGTCAAATACTTAGCATGTATCATAGTGAAAACGTAACCATAACAATTAAGAATCAACCCAAACTTCATTAAAATGCATGGACAGAATGTTCAAAACTCTATCCTAACCTAAAAGATCCTTATGATCCTCAATCACAAGTCAAATACGATCGCACATGGTGAGAAATATACAAAACATGAAATAAAATGGAAGTAATTAACATGAACACAATAAAATAAGAGTTTAGTATAATGTTATTCTTTTAACTGATCTTCAATCCTTGATTCCTCCTCTTTGATCTTTGAGATCTTTGATCTTTAGGGTTTGTTGATTACTAAAGATATTGATTTTTGAATGTGAGCAATTGTACCTTGGAAAAATATGAGGTTTGCCTAAATTGACCGAGTCAATTTTCTTGGGTCGGGCGAGTCACTTGATAAGTGTACAACAAGCGACCGAGTCACTTTCGGACTGGGCAAATCAAAAGTGACTCGGGCGGAGGGCGAGCCACTCTATTAGTATATTTATGCACACATCAATATATTGAGAATATACAATCATATGAAATGGCTTGTATATTATAAGATAGGAGAAAATGACTAGCTAATAAATAGCCGTGGAACCATGACTCATAAAATTGAGCATATGATTCATAAAGACCATGATCGGGTATTGAGCCGAAGATGTGGTCTTAGGCGACTATGAAGCGTGTGGAACATGCAATGATGGCTAACATAACGATCTTAATTAAGAATTTGTAGGACATCATCGAAGACTCGCAAATAGTAAAAATATATAGTGAGAAATATGTCCTAAATTACCTAGGAGAGGTGAAAATAACTAACTTATACATAGAGATTTTGAAATATGGCTCATGAATGTTTAAGACATGAATATTTCCACAACTATAACAAACATTAGTTATAATCTTTTAACATGTTTTCCCTTGATTCCAAGTTATATTTTTGACGAAGTGGGGTTGGCCTAGTGGTTAGTCATTCACTACCCGGACCATCAGGTCTTGGGTTCGAGTAATGGGATATGAGTGAAATTCTTATAATCCCTTTAAAAAAAGTTATATTTTTAACAGAAGCTTTGTAACTAAATTTAATGGGCATTTTTAAATTATTGAGTTAAAATGAATAAAGAAAATGTAATTTAACATCTCTGTAAGCTATGTCTATAAGAACTACATGTTTACTGTTGAATATGATTTTACATGCCGTGAATACATGCATTTTACAAACAAACATATATCCAAGAAGGTAAGAGTAATGTAATTTTATTCAACATGTAACCATAACTTGTTATTCTTACATTTCTTTGAGAAATTTTTTAAAGAACGTCAATTCATAATCACACAAATCGACAATAAGGTTCAACAAATTTTGCAGATCAATAATATATTGATATTGACCTTTAAAATTAAAAGGGCTCAAACATTTGTGTTCTAACTCATCAATATTACTAGTTGCAAGACTTTTTAATCCTTCATATTTTAAGTTATGCCATAAATCTTTTGCAGTCTGCATATCATTCATTATTGTTTGACATCTATCACTACAAATCTCGAGTTTCGCTTTCCATAAAGACTTTAGTATTACAATTTTGATGTAATTGAGGGCGTTAGCGCTATATTTTCTTGTCAAGTCTATTAATATATCACCAACATCTGTTGAATTTGCATTTTCACTTCGATGATCCAAGTACATAGATGTTCTACAAAATTCAGGATTTCTGGCTTGATGACAAAAATCCTCAATAAATATGTTTTCTGAGACGACAAAATGAGAGTTAATAAGAAAAAAAACAGCCAAAGAGAAGACTGCAATGTTGTAGAATGGTGAAAAATGAGAAGTCATGGTTTTAGTTTTCGAATCTTTTTTATTTTAGTTGAACAGTAAGGCTCGTTAGTCTCCAATTTACAATTTTCTTAGAGTAGTATGTATTTATAACTAAATTAGTTGCAAATGTATAATTTTGAAAAAGAATTAAAAAGTATAATTATTGAGTAAAATCAAATTCCAAGACATAGCAAATGTAGTATTTCTATGGTTTACTAATTCAAATATGAATTTCATTTTTAATTTTTAATATTTGAATCCAAAGCATTATGTTCTGGTAACACATTTAATTTTTGTGAAATTTATGAATATTTATTTTAATAATTGATTTTTAGAAAAAATCAAAATGATGATAAAAGGATAAATACGGGGTTGTGGTTGAGGATGTCAATTTCAATAGTTAGATTTTTAGAAATCAACGGCTAATATAATTTTCTTATTTCACACAAAACTTTGTTCTTGCTTGTCTTTCCTTGAATGAATGGTTAATATATGGAGTAAAAATACATAAAACGTGTGTAATTGAAAAAATAGTTTTATAGCATTATCAATGTTAAATTTGAATAATAAAGAAGTCACATTTAATAGTTTAAAGTCAAATTTTGACATTTAAAACACAAATTTAATGGTATCCCATATTGAAAAAATAAGTTCCATAGATTGAATGACTACGAATTAAATTCTGTCACATGATCAACTTATGCGACTATCCTCACATTTTACCTACATACATCAATTGTTCATTTTCCGTCATAATCAGTGGCGGATTCCGGAGTTAAAATTGAGGGTTCCGATTAAAAATTAAAATTAAATATAATTATAAATTTATTTCAAATTTTTAAATAAATAATACTCTGCAAAATGGAAGAAGAGAAGGACAGTTAATTTTATGTAAGACGATGAGACATAATTTTCTCCATTGATTACTAATAATCTAACGGATGAGATTTAATCAAAAAAATAAACATCAAATCCAACCGCCCATATTTTTTCGTAAATTTAACCATCTATTCAGTTAAAAACCAATTTTAGTTTCAACCGTTATATTAATAAAATCAATAGTTGATATTATGTCCCTTCATCTTGCAATAAATATTTGTCCGTCTTAATTCTAACTCCACGGCAAAATAAAATATATTCAAAACTGAAATTAGGATTAAAATGGCAGACAATGGAATCGAACTAGTGCGGAACTACAAAAGCTTCACAACGCACCATACACGTCGTGCGGTGTAGCCGCGCACCATGATGCTTGGACTGCACGACTATTATCACAAAGTCAGTATCGAACTGAATTTTTGACTTACTTCTTTGGCTCTTCCCAACGATTGCTTTGAGCTCGTTTTTAGCTCTTTAAAATCCATATTTCTTTTACGCCCTTTTAATGCACCTGAAATAGAAAAATATATAGAAAATTTGAAAGTAGAGATACCATTGCATTTGAAAATGTCGATACAACATGACAATCAAGCACAAAAAATAACAAGATAACAAGAACTGGAAAACAGAGGAGCGCGCAAGAAGTGTAGCGTGCGAGTGATGAGTCGCGCAGAAGGAAACGATGACGTCAGCAACCAACGACAAATCCAGAGCGATGACGTCATCATGCGCAAGAATATTTCCTAAGCTGGTTTTTAGAGATAAAGATGATTTCCATATATTTTCTTGCCTATTTTCTTGCAGAAACCCTAGCAAGCAAGACTATAAATACAATGCATGAAGGAAATCACAATCATCTGCTAAATCCGCCTATCCTTGAAGAGCCGTGAGCGCAAGCTTCCGACGCGAGCAGAGCGACGCGCCAATTCAGATTTGTCTTGTTATTTTAGTTGTTTAAATTTAAACCTTGAGATGTATACATTCAGTATGTCTAGCTAATTTACTGAATTTGGTTTGGATTCTGAGCTTTGAATAATATGTTTTGAGGTCTTGTACTTAATACATGATATGTTTAGTATTATTACTCCAGGCATAATTGCATGATAATGTAGTTAGATTATTAGGCGAAGCCTTTACCCGCGGACCTAATTTTAGAGCCCGTTATCTATTGTTAAACTAATGAAAGGTACGTTACAGTGAATGGTTAGGAGTAGCACTAGGATAGTTAATCACTACTTTTACCGAATTCGTGGTCAATTAGACTAGGTTGGGAAGTAGTATCATACAGACTTTGACCAGAATGTATGTCTAGGTTATTAAGCCTTGACCGGACCTTGACTTACGTGAACATTATATCATATATCTCTAGTGACCAGTGATAAACATAGAGTTCATAGTGACGAGTCTGAACGGAGCTCATCTCTGTTTCTATTAAACGCTTTTATAACTGCATTCTGTCGCGCGCCAGTGATACTTGCGCACTTGTTTTCTCACTTTACTTTGCTTACTCACAAACCCCAATCTTAGTTGTAGACAAAAGACGACTTCTCACCGTTCTCAGCTTACCCTTATTATACTAAGGAGGAGATTAGGGAATAAATTTGCAGCACACAACGACGTTCCATCAGGCATCATCTAAGACTCGCAAGTAGTAAGAATATATGATGAGAAAATGTCCCACAATGCCTACAAGAGGAGAAAATGACTAAGTTATTGATGTAGATCAGTTGGCAGTTTCATACTTGGAGAAACAGGATCACCCGAAACAAGCATACAGGCCCGGTGCAAATTAGCAGTTGGAATTCCTGATATCCGATTTCAGCCCATAATACCTTGTTTCGAAGAGAACAACGCTGCGGTTCAATCATCCGAGCTTTGCTCGGGATGTATGGTGTTTTCTGGGCATTCGGAGTCATCTTCTATTTTATTTTGAATTTTTAAGTTTTCAGTTTATTTACGGTTTTGCCATTGTCATTTTATTTTGTTTATTTTCGTGTTTTAGAAACCCTAGCACTATAAATACGACATTATGAGTCGTATGTCGAGTAGTTTGAGTTTTGATGAAATAAAATTAGGGTTTCTTCCCTTAGTTGTTCCTCTGCGTTTTACTCTGCATCAGTTATATATTGGTTTTGAACTATAACTCATTAATTTGTGTTATTAAATCATAAGAGATCATATCCATACATGCTTTAGTAAATTCCACCAATATAAAAAAATTTAGCTATGATATTTTAACATATATTCCCTTTCTTCCAAATTATATTTTTTACTGCAAGCTTCATAACTAAATATAATGGCAAATTATAAATTATTGATTTAAAATGAAGGGCCAATTGATAAAAATCAATATCATGATAATACGTTTTGCAAAAACCACTGTTTAAACAAATAATTGCAAATTGATCATATTATAATAGCTCCGTTATAAAAAACCACCTTTTTGCATAACACGCACGTATCTGACCATGGGTATCTAATTTTAATGTTACATTTGCGAAAAATCATCATTATTGTACATCATTTTGCAGAATATCACCATCTTAACAACTAGTTATGAAATTATCTATTATAATAATTTTGTGATAAAAAACTACCATTTGAAAATATAAAAAGTAATGTTAAATACGAGTTTGGTATTCAAAGATGGAAAGTTAATAAAGTAAATAAAACATATATATGCATTACAATGGTGCTACAACTAAACAAGTGAACAAAAAGATTTTATGAAATTGGGAACTAAAATATGAGAGAACCAATAATATAATCATATGTATGTACGTATGTACGTATGTATATATGTGATGAGTACATAAATGTACTAATATTTATGTGCAATTCTCATTTAGTTTTTGTTAGTTTTCTAGTTGTTTGTGAGTATTTTGATACTTTTTGTGGTTGTTTTAGATTATTTTTATCATTTGAAGCCACGAAATAGCTTTGGACGATAGCGCGCCAAAGCTTATTTGATTGTAAAAAAGTGCATAAAACTACAGAAATTTGGCTAAGTAAAGTGGCTCAGGCGAGTCACTTTTTGAGTCACCCTGTCAAAAGTGACTCGCCCAACATGTAGTGCCTTGACCAAGTGACTTGCCCAACGCAGAAGTGACTCGCCTGACGCAGAAAATTGAATCGGTCAACGTAGTCAAACCTCAGATTTTTCCAAGCTATATATACAAAACTCACCACTTTTCCTCATATTAAAAAAAAAAAAAAAAAAAAAAAAAAAAAATAAACATCTTTGGATCATCAAACACCACAAAACAAAGAACAAAGATACAGAAGAGAAGGAGAAACTTGGATTGAAGATTGAAGATCTTCTACATTTATATTATATTCTAATCTCTACTTTTACTTTCGTATTCATTGTTTACATTTTGAGTGTTACTTATATGTTCCACACCATGTGTGGGTGATTGTTATGTGATTGGGGATCATATCCCCTAAATTAGGATAAAGTTTTGAACATTCTTTCCATGCATTTTATTGAAGTTTGGTTGATTCTTAATTGTTATAGTTACATATTCACTATGATGCATGCTAAGCGTTTGACGAAATGCCTAAGTGTGTCGAAATGAATGAAACTTCTAGGATTTGATAGCAATTGATTCTTAGGATGTTAGTAATTATTTCATTGTTGTTTTGAGAGTTAACTGTGTGCGAGAGCGACAATTACTCTTGACGATAGGTTAGGTTTGTGTTGAGTTCTAAGTGTCACCCAAAAGACAGAAAGGTTGAGGTTGAGATGCTTGAATTACACAAGGTTCAATAGACCGAGAGGTTGAGAACCAATACCTTTTAGCGCATCAATCACATTCCAAGGAAGGAATTAGAGATGAGCTTGGAATATGATGCGCAACCTAAGAAAATTAACCAGATGAAATTTATGCATGTGAAATTGAATGTTTGATTCTCCTAAGTCCTAGGGGTGAAGTAAAATCCTTAATCACACCTTTATTTCTTTCTTTAAAACCAATCAACAATCAACGAACCCCCTTAACCTTTTATGTTAAGTGAATATAAGTAATGCTTAGCTAGATATAAGTGCCACCTCTTCCTTTGGGTTCGACTCTAGGTCACCTAGATTATAAATTTTGTTTGACTTGCGTGAATAGGATTAATGTTCCACGAATACATCCTAAAACCGCGCGTCAAAGAGACATGGGGAGACCTCCTAGTCTGGAAAAAGAAGATAATGACTTATTAAAAGTCAAAGATGAAAGTATACATCAAATCGTCGCGGTAGAAAAGAAGTGCCAAGGAAGAAAGGAAAAAAGAAAGTAAGCAATGCCAAGGAAAAACTAATGCCTTTTATGCGATTATAGTTGCGGTAGAAAAGCAAAACTATAAGCTCATAGCTGGTGTGAAGGTTGCAAAAGATGCTTGGATGGTTCTAAAAAGGAACTATGAAGGAGACACTAAGTGAAGAAGACCAAAATACAGGCGTTGATGCTAAGTTATGAGAAAATGAGGATGAAGGGGGATGCGACCATTGCTCACTTCAACAACCATCTAATGAATATAGTGAATGAGATGAGCATACTCAGAAATCACGAGCAGAGGCTGAGCAGTGAGCAGTTAAAAAAGTTCTTAGATCAATATTTCAAAGATTTGATGTGAATGTGAATGCTATGACGAGACAGTTGATCAAAAGAACATGAAGATGGATTCAGTCATGGAATCGCTCCGAGTTAGTGAGGTAAAACAGAACAACAAAAAGACTGTAGAGAAGAAGGTCTAGGGAATTGCATTGAAAGCTATTGTAACACACGCTGACTCGCAATCTGATGATGAGTTAGAGGATCATCAGAATGCTATGATGGCCAAAAAAATTGGAAAGTTTATTAGTTGAATGGATAAGAGAAAGCCAAGAGATGACTGTAAGGATCGTAAGGACAAAAAGTATCTAGTGTGGAAAGATGCAGAGATTCAGTGCATCTCCATGTCATGGTTACCGTCATATACAGGAAATTATGCCAACACCTTGACGAGGAGGAATGATATGCTAGCAACTTAGAACGATAATGAGTCAGAGGCTAGTGAGGCATGAGAAGAGCGAAATAACTTTGTGGCATTAACTATTGTGGTAGGAGATGAGAAGGTAACAAACGTCATTGGGAGCATACTGAGGATGATACATGTATTGATTCTAGTTACGGAGAGGAGATCACAAAGGAGATTCTGTGTAGATACTAAGAGACATGTATGACAAATGGAAGATTGTTGTGAAGATAAATGGAAAACTCAGTACCTTACTTGAAGGAAATGAAGCTGGTGTTTTAAAGTTTGACGAAACGCAGCGTTTGAAGCAAAGCGGGAGTAACGTTCAAATGAGAAAGGGACGGCTGAGATTAAAAGCTGATGAACGGCTGTGATTCAATCTGGCAATTTGGAGTTGTAGCGCTCGTATAAAAGGCGCAGCTTCATTCAGATCCGGATATCGATTCAATCGAAGGTCGCTCCAAGAGTCAAGAAGCTTCAATTCGTCTGGCGAGTGTGTTCAGAGAGTTTAAGAGCTTTGTAGTGCTTTCTTTAGCTGTGTATAGAGAGCAGAGGGTGTTCTGCTATCTCTTGTGTTCTGGAACTGATTGTGACCGATTCCGGCGGCTTTCCGGCAACTGACTAGTGCATTATTCGAGCACCGAGCTTGCTCAACGAGGAGTAAAGGCCTAACGGCCATATAACCTCGGTATAAAACCTGTGTGCAATTTCTTTAAGTTTTCATTCAAGGTTTTAGGTTTTTTTAGGTTTGAAGAATCTGAGATTGATTGATTCGAGTTCATTGAGTGAATCGAAGTATAGATCGATACAACAGTGGTATCAGAGCAGGATTTACTGATTCTCGACTGCTGAAATCATCAAAGAGGTGTTTCTTGACCTTTTCTTGAAAATCTTGTTCATATATACTCTGTGTTTGTGTATTTGGTGTTGTGTGATGGCACCAGGAAAGGTGGAAATCGCTCAGTTCGATGGTAAGTCAGACTTTCATGTCTGGAGCTTGAGAATGAGAGCTTTACTCTCACATCATGAAGTTGATGTGGCTCTGGAGGCAGATGAGATGTGGTCTGAGGATGAAAAGAAAAAAGGAAGACCAAGAATAATGAAGGAAGCATATAATCTGCTAGTCCTTGGTCTGTCTGATGGTATTTTAAGGCAAGTGTACCTGCAACACAGCTCAAAACTATGGTCAAGGTTGGAAGAGATGTACTCAAACCAGGTGACCTCAAACCTTGCTTATATAAAGCTGCTGTGTTTGCATTTAAAATGGATCCAAGTAAATCTATTGATGATAACTAGATGATTTCTTGAAAATGACCTTGATGCTTAATGGTACTCCTCATGCTTTAGATGATACATCTGTAGTTATGGTATTGTTGAATTCTTTACCTGATAATTACAGTGTTGTCAAGAATGTTTTTCCAGTACACAGGTAATGTTCCCTCCTATGATCTACTCTGCAATGCTTTAAGGGCTAGGGAATTAGAACTAAAGCAAGGCCAAGCTAAAGAACTCTGCAAATCTGTTTGTCAAAGGGAAGAACAACCCTAAGCAGAAAACTGGTCAGAATGCCAAGAATGGCAACACTGAGTCCAAAGGAAAAGGTGGAAAAAAAAGGAGGGAAAAGAAAATGCTGAAACAAGAAATGCTTTTATTGTGGGAAGACATGGTCATTTAAAGAAAACTGCTACAAATGGCAAAATAGGGAAAAGAACACTGGAAATGCTGAAACTAATGTGGCTGTAAACACAGAACATCAAGACTGTGTCCCAGAGGTACTTAGTGTAACAGGCCACAGTGATCAAGATCATTGGATAATGGATTCGGGCTGCTCTTTCCATATGTGTCCAACAAGATTGGTTTGAAAAATGGGAAGATGTCACAGATGAGAAGGTCTTTATGGGTAATGACACAGTCTGTGAGGTTGCTGGTGTTGGCAATATAACTCTGAAAGTAAAAGATGGGAAGAGAGTAACTCTCACCAGAGTGAGGTGTGTACCAGGTTTGAGGAGGAATTTAATCTCATTGGGTACATTAGATGATATTGGTTGTAAATGCAGTTTTGAAAATGGTGAAGTAAAGGTAATCAGAAGGGGTCAACTCCTACTCACTGGTAAGAAGGTAGGAGGACTGTACATACTGGATGGAACCACTGACAAGACTGCAAATGCACATGTCACAAATACCCTTCCTAATATGACAAAGTCTATGATATGGCACCTCAGGTTAGCTCATCTTGGAGTGAAAGGACTTGAGGTACTCAGCAAGAAAGAATGCCTAGGGAAGGACAAGATAACAGAAATTGCATTCTGTGAACCTTGCATTCAAGCAAAGCAACATAGACTGAGTTTGGTGTTGGAACTCACTGTTCTTCAAAAAATACTGGAATACATTCATTCAGATGTATGGGGACCAGCAAGTCATGATACTCATGGTGGAAACAGATACTATCTCAGCTGTGTTGATGACTATTCAAGAAGAATTTGGATTTTTCTTATGAAAACAAAGGATGAAGTCTTCCCTAAGTTCAAAGAATGGATATCCTTAGTACAAAACCAGACTGACAAAAGGGTTAAGTTTATCAGAACTGATAATGGATTGGAATACTGCAATGAGGCATTTGATAATCTCTGTAGTGAATATGGAATTATGAGACACAGAACTGTGAGATACACTCCACAACAAAATGGAGTGGCAGAGAGGCTTAACAGGACCTGCTGGAAAAGGTAAGATCATGTTATTCACCTCTGGGCTAAAGAAATCATTTTGGGGAGATGCTGTTTTTACTGCAGCTCATATCCATAACAGGATACCAAGCAGAATATTGGGGAATAAGAGTCCAATGGAAATTTGGACAGGTAAAGTACCAAGTCTGGATCACTTAAGGATTTTTGGTTGTGCTGCCTATGCACATACCAAAGATGGGAAGTTGGATTCCAGGTCAATCAGATGCATTTTGTTGGATTACCATCATGATTTTGGAACTAAAGGTTATAGGCTGTGGGAAAGGGATTCTGGTGGAGTCAAGATTATTGTAGCAGGGATGTAATATTTGATGAAGGAACATTTCCTTGCAGGGATCAAGATAATACCAACCAGAGTCCAGAAGCTCCCTTAACAGTAGCCTTGGACCTGTCACCATCAACAGCTGGTACAAACCCAGTTGAACATCTTGAAGAAAATCAGGAAGTTGATGAATTGAGTAGCTGAAAATGTTGATGCACCTGATCAGGTGGAGGCTGTACAACATCAACATGAGGTACAAGGATTTGACAAATTACCAACTGGTCAGAGACAGGAGTAGAAGAAACATCATTCCAAATCAAGATATTCTTCATATGCTGAACTGATGTATACAGCACTTATAGCTGCAAGGCAGTACAGAAAACTGAGCCAGAGACATTCAGAGAAGCTATGATGAGTACTGACAAAGATAAATGGATGAATGCAATGAAGGAGGAGATGAACTCCTTGAAACTAAATGAGACCTGGATTCTTGTAGATAAGCCTAAGAACCAGAAATTGATTCAGTGTAAATGGCTGTACAAGATAAAGGATGGTATTTCTGCAAATGACCCACCAAGGTACAAGGCCAGATTAGTGGCCAAAGGTTATACACACAGGCTGGTATAGATTTTAATGAAGTATTTTCACCTGTGATTAAATTTAAAACTATCAGACTAATGTTGTCAATTGTAGCTTGTTGTGATTATGAACTGGAACAGCTTGATGTAACTACAGCATTCCCTTCATGGAGATATGGAGGAAACTATCTATATGAGCCAACCACTTGGATTCTTGGATGACAGATATCCTGAAAAGGTATGCTTACTTAAAAAATCATTATATGGACTTAAACAAAGTCCCAGACAATGGTACTTAAAGTTTGATACTTTTGTGTTGAGCATAGGCTTTAGTAGAAGTGAATATGACAGCTGTTTGTACTTCAAGTTGGATAAAAATGAGCCTATTTTTGTGTTATTATATGTTGATGATATGCTTATCATCAGTAACTCTAAGTTGGAAATTAGCAAGTTGAAGTTGGAACTGAGTTCTAAATTTGCTATGAAAGACTTAGGAAATGCTAAGAAAATCCTAGGCATGGTTATTGAAAGAAACAGGATGAATCATACTTTAAAACTGCATCAAAGACCTTATCTAGAAAAGGTAGTGAAAAAGTTCAGTAGCGTGGATTGCAAAAGAGTTTCAATGCCCCTAGGTGCTCATATTGAGTTGAATAAATCTCAATGCCCTAAATCTGTGTCTGATAAGCTGAAAATGGAAAGATATCCATATGCTAGTGCAGTAGGTTCTATTATGTTTGCTATGATCAGTACAAGGCCTGATCTGGCCTATAGCATGTCTGTTCTTAGTAGATATATGGCTAACCCTGGCTTAGAACATTGGACAGCTGTGAAATGGACTCTAGCATACATAGCTGGAACTTTAGATACAGGTTTGATGTTTAAAAGAAATACAGATAACCCTGATCTTGTTGGGTATGTAGATTCTGACTTTGCAGGTGATAAAGATTCTAGAAAATCCACTACTGCTTACTACTTCACTTTTGGAGGAAATTGCATTTCATGGAAGTCAGGTTTGCAATCTATTGTTACGTTATCAACTACTGAATCAGAATATGTAGCTATATGTGAAGCTGTGAAAGAAAGTATTTGGTTGCAAGGGTTAATAAGGAAATACAGATTTCTGATCAAATAGGAAAGTGTTTACAGATAGTCAATCTGCTTTACATTTATCTAAAAACCCTGTTTACCATGATAGAACCAAACATATAGATGTTAGGTTTCATTTTATTAGAGCTAAGATATCTGAAGGTGTGGTTCAGGTGCTTAAAGTTGATACTGCAGATAATCCTGCAGATTGTGGTACAAAGGTTGTAACTCTGGCGAAATTTACTCACTGCTTAACTCTGTTAGGCGTTGGCTAGTTTGTTGTTGAAGTGCAGGTACGAGCGCTAAGCTAAGGTATCGAGTAGTGCACTATTGAAGTTGCTGAAGAAATGACTACCAGCTTCAGGTGGAGGATTGAAGGAAATGAAGCTGGTATTTTAAAGTCTGTCGAAACGCAGCGTTTGAAGTAAAGCGGGAGTAACGTTCAAATGAGAAAGGGACGGCTGAGATTAAAAGCTGATGAACGGCTGGGATTCAATCTGGCAATTTGGAGTTGTAGCGCTCGTATAAAAGGCGCAGCTTCATTCAGATCCAGATATCGATTCAATCAAAGGTCGCTCCAAGATTCAAGAAGCTTCAATTCGTCTGGCGAGTGTGTTCAGAGAGTTTAGAGCTTTGTAGTGCTTTCATTAGCTGTGTGTAGAGAGCAGAGGGTGTTCTGCCATCTCTTGTGTTCTGGAACTAATTGTGACCGATTCCGGCGGCTTTCCGGCGACCGACTAGTGCATTATTCGAGCACCGAGCTTGCTCAACGAGGAGTAAAGGCTTAACGGCCATATAACCTCGGTATAAAACCTGTGTGCAATTTCTTTAAATTTTCATTCAAGGTTTTAGGTTTTTTTCAGGTTTGAAGAATCTGAGATTGATTGATTCGAGTTCATTGAGTGATTCGAAGTATAGATCAATACAACAGAAGTGATCCTCAATCAGTGAAAGATTGTATTATATAAATCCACTCCATTGCACCAACTCACCAACAATACTACTTTTTAATTACATACTTTATATGTAAAAAGAAAAAAAGAAAAAAGAAAATTACGTGCTTTATATGTTCATTTAGTTTCCTAACAACATATTTGTCGCGTGGATACACACGCGCTCTACCAATAGCATGAAATAGTCTACCAACCCCACCAACTCCCCGGCCTCATTTTGTTTATTATATACTTCACATTTATCTATTGCTGCCTAACATAATACCAAACACAATCAAAGCTTTAATTGTTAATTTACCCTAATGACTATGTATTTTTAAAATTTTATAATAAATAAGAAATTTATTCATAAATTTAGTAATTTTTATGAGGGATGTTTTTGACATGATCAATCACATTCTGGTTTTGTTCCATTGGAACATGGTCTTTTGTCTGACTGTGACGCGATACCAAATCGATCCAGATCTGAATCTTCACAATGAGAACAACATTAAATGGCACAACTCAAGTTATCTTACCAGTTGCAGTTGTTCACCCACCGCAATTTCACTATATTTATTTTAGTGAAATTTAGTAATTTTCATTCCGTTGTATTTAGTAATTCAGTACTCGGATTCGGTGTAGTAGATTGCTGATAGCATCTAATTACGTCGTTTTTAAAATTAAGTGAGATATTATATTTATGTGAGTCGGAAATACATAATTTAATTATAAATTTGATTAATTTGATTATTGATATTAAATATATTTTTAATTAAAATTAGATAGTTGAATTTACAAAAAATATGAACAATTAAATCTGAAAATTATTTTTAATTTAAATCTTTCTATTGTGTCTCCTTTCGTGGGAGGTGCAGGGATAGGGTCAGGGGAGGCAGCCAGGAGAGCAGAAGACAGAAAGATTGCAAGGTTTAAAGCTAGTTGTTCGCGAATGGGCTTATTTTTCTACCAACATTATGGAGTCTTTAAGAGGTTTTGGAGCACGAGCAGATCAGATGATCAAGATGGTAGCGGTGAGACGGGCAGAGGCCAAAGATATGTAATTTCCTGCAGCTTTCTCTATTTTGAGATAGAGGTTATCCTTTGTCTCACAGAAGGCTTCGGCGGACGAATTTCTACTACGAAATGAGTACAACTAGATATTCGTTTGTCTTTTACTTTTTATTTATTTCATGTACTCATATGTAATTGATTTCAATAAATTATAAAAATGAACACATTTAAATCTCATACGTTCTCCTAAAAAATTATCTATTACATTTTTCCAATTTTAAAAATTATATACTTAAAAGTATTTTTTTAAAGCAAAAAAGCTAATAATTTATGGTGTAAAGAAAAACTCACACCACCAACAACGATTTCTTTCATAAAAAACAACGATTTCAGTGCGGCTGACGTCAGCCGAATGTGCTCTGGACCTATAAATAGCCAATAGCATCTCGACCTCCAGACTCGCGCCGCTCTCTCTTCTCTACCATACATTTACCAGTAGCAGAGAGTTGTCAGTCAGATCTCGCCGCAAGGTTCGCTCCCTCATTTATCTCTCCATTATCGCATCATATCTTCGTTCTCACTGTCAATGCTTCATTAACCTTATTGCGATTAATCGATTGGTTTGTGTCTTTACTAGATCTGGTTTGTGATGTCGTGTTAATGCGGTGTTGATTGATTGTTTGTAGTGTTGATGTTTGATTTAGAGTTTAGATCTGGTGGGTTTGTGGAGTTAGTGAGTCAGATCTGGTTTTGGTTTTGTGGAAATGATGTTGGATTTGAGTTTTGAATGTTGATGCTTATTATGGTAGTTAGTTAATTGTTGAATCTACACTAATATGGTCCAGATCTGACCTGATATTGTTGGATAGTAGTTGATGCTAGATCTGGACATATAGAATGTGGGGGTGGATGTTGTGTTACTGTTAATTCTTGTGTTGAAGTTAATCTTATGTTTGCAATTTAATGTATTGGAGCAGAAAAATGGCGTCTCACATTGTTGGATATCCGCGAATGGGACCCAAGAGGGAGCTCAAGTTTGCACTGGAGTCATTCTGGGATGGGAAAAGCAGTGCTGGAGATTTGGAAAAGGTGGCTGCAGATTTGAGGGCATCTATCTGGAAGCAGATGTCTGGGGCTGGGATCAAGTATATTCCCAGCAACACGTTCTCGTACTATGATCAGGTGCTTGATACCACAGCTATGCTAGGGGCTGTTCCATCCAGGTACAACTGGACTGGTGGTGAGATTGGATTTGATACTTATTTCTCCATGGCTAGAGGAAATGCATCTGTGCCTGCTATGGAGATGACCAAGTGGTTTGACACAAACTAGTAAGTGATTTTAGTTAGTATCCCATTTCAATATCAACATGTAGTATGAGCCTATCAATCCGCATATATTAACATGGCTTAATCATGACTATGCAGCCATTTCATTGTCCCTGAATTGGGCCCTGATGTCAAGTTTACCTATGCATCCCACAAGGCAGTTAACGAATACAAGGAAGCCAAGGCGGTATGCAGAGTTTTTGTTCTATTTCTGTTACATACACTTTTCAAGAGAGATATCCATGCATTTTGTCACCATTAAGATAATATATTGATGATGTGAATTGCTAGAGGTATCACAAACTAAATGTATTTAAAACTGGAAGCCTCTGAAGTTTTTTTCTGTCGGTGATGCACTAGTGTACTGCACAATAGCAATCATTTGATTTATATATTTGCCCAAGCAGAATGCAGATTGATTTACAAAACTCAATCTGCTGCATACAGTTTCTAGTCATATGTTTTTATTCACTTTCTCTAGAATCTCATGAACATTTACCCTGGTTTTTTTTCTTAAAACTCAGCTTGGCGTGGACACTGTTCCAGTTCTGGTTGGACCAGTTTCCTATCTATTGCTATCTAAACCTGCAAAGGGTGTTGAGAAGAACTTCCCACTTCTCTCCCTCCTTGACAAGATCCTCCCAATCTACAAGTAACCTATGAATTCATGCTCATAAGTTTGTTCTTGGTTCTAGTGCAATCTCCTCTGACCTTGTTGTGCTATTGGATAACCCCTGCAGGGAAGTTATTGGTGAACTAAAGGCAGCTGGAGCCTCGTGGATTCAGCTTGATGAGCCTACACTTGTGAAGGATCTTGATGCTCATCAGCTACAAGCATTCACTCAAGCATATGGTGAACTAGAGTCTTCACTTTCTGGCCTTAATGCCATAGTTGAGACCTACTTTGCTGATGTCCCAGCTGAGGCATACAAAACTCTGACTGGATTGAAGGGTATCAGCGGTATTGGATTCGATTTGATCCGTGGTGAAAAATCTCTTGAATTGATCAAGGCTGGTTTCCCTTCCGACAAGTATCTATTTGCTGGAGTTGTTGATGGAAGAAACATTTGGGCTAATGACCTCGCTGCATCTGTTGCGACCCTAAGTGAGCTTGAAGGCATTGTTGGGAAAGGTAATGATCTTATTAGCATCTTGTTACTTATGACATCAGTCGAATTAATATGTGTTAACTGAGAGATTACCTTTAAAATGCAGACAAACTTGTTGTCTCCACCTCCTGCTCACTTCAGCACACTGCTGTTGACCTAGTAAACGAGACCAAGTTTGACAGTGAACTGAAATCGTGGCTTGCGTTTGCTGCACAGAAGATCCTTGAAGTCAATGCTCTAGCAAAGGCTCTAGCCGGCCAGAAAGATGAGGTTTCATCAACCGCCTAAAAACGTTTATTTCAACTCTTCAGCACGTGTCATTTTCATTAATAGAATGTTGACTTGTTAATTTGACTCTTGCAGGCATTCTTTTCTGCGAATGCTGCTGCTCTTGCATCAAGAAAGGCCTCTCCCAGAGTGACAAATGAGGGTGTCCAGAAAGCTGTAAATATTTAAACCCTTCTATGGTTTATACAAAATACCATGCTCTATGTGTTTTGCTTTAGAAACTGAGCAATTGTTTTCTTCCTAGGCTGCTGCTCTGAGAGATTCTGACCACCGACGTGCAACAAATGTCAGTACTCGATTAGATGCCCAACAGAAGAAGCTGAACCTTCCCATACTCCCAACAACCACAATCGGATCCTTCCCACAGACTGTTGAGCTTAGACGTGTTCGTCGTGAGTACAAAGCTAAGAAGTGAGTGAATATATATAGACACTTGTAAAAACATGTGTAGTATACTAAAATGCGCACAATACTTATCTGAATCTTGATTTCTATTCGCTTATAGAATCACTGAGGATGAGTACGTCAACGCCATCAAGGAAGAAATCAGCAAGGTAGTCAAGCTTCAAGAAGAGCTTGATATTGATGTTCTGGTTCACGGGGAACCTGAGGTGGGCAAAACAACTTCAGACATTTAATACTAAACTCCACATTGTAGATTCACTTTTTGATCATTGTTTAAGGTGTTATTGTCTCAATGTGCAGAGAAACGATATGGTTGAGTACTTTGGAGAGCAGCTATCAGGCTTTGCATTTTCTGTCAACGGGTGGGTTCAATCTTATGGGTCTCGATGTGTCAAGCCTCCGATTATCTATGGTGACGTGAGTCGCCCCAAGGCCATGACTGTATTCTGGTCTTCCTTGGCTCAAAGCATGACTTCTCGGCCAATGAAAGGGATGCTTACTGGTCCTGTTACCATCCTTAACTGGTCTTTTGTTAGAAATGATCAACCAAGGTATGAAACTCATGGATGTAGTACTGAAAATCATTTCGCATATCTCATGTTTTTTTTTGCTAACTTTGATTTTGTTATCCAGATTTGAAACTTGCTATCAAATTGCGTTGGCCATTAAGGACGAAGTAGAGGACCTTGAGAAAGCTGGCATCACAGTTATTCAAATCGATGAGGCTGCACTTAGAGAGGGCTTGCCTCTTAGGAAATCCGAGGAAGCTTTCTATTTGGAATGGGCTGTTCACTCCTTCAGGATCACCAACTCTGGCGTTCAAGACACCACTCAGGTATGCACTTGTTCATTGTTCGGGATGTTCAATATTCTCCTTTGTTTGTGAGTAACTCATTATCGATCCTTATGGAAGTATGCACTGTTTTCATAAGTCGTAATCTTATATGCATAAATTCTGTTTCTGTTGCTGCTTAATTCGATTGTTATTCATATAAGCAGGGAAGAAGATTGTACTATATTTCAAATATATATTTAACCGTTCTAAATACATGCAGATCCACACACACATGTGTTACTCCAACTTCAACGACATCATTCACTCGATCATCGACATGGATGCAGATGTTATCACCATTGAGAACTCTCGTTCAGATGAGAAACTCCTCTCAGTCTTCCGAGAGGGTGTGAAATATGGTGCTGGAATTGGCCCTGGTGTGTATGACATCCACTCCCCAAGAATACCATCCACTGAAGAAATTGCCGACAGGATCAACAAAATGCTTGCTGTTCTGGAGACCAACATATTGTGGGTAAACCCTGACTGTGGTCTTAAAACTCGCAAGTACACTGAGGTGAAGCCCGCCCTCAGTAACATGGTGGAGGCTTGTAAGCTCCTCCGAAAACAGCTAGCCAGTGCCAAGTAAAAGGATTGCAGTCTGCTGTTATGTATCCCTCTACGGTACTAGCTACTCCCACAGCAAAAGGGACATAAGATTATTGACTAGAACGTCTAGTATGTGTTTCTCGAGTATTCCTGCTTTGTATTCCGTTCTTGTTTGCGCTCTATCTCTGTTTCGGTTTCAGGATTTTGGCCTGTGTTTGGGAAAATTCAATAAATTGCATTAGCCTTATTATTATTTCATCAGTATAGTGTACAAGGGAAAGGTTCAAATGAGAACCTATTTTAAAATGAAAACTTAGAACTAATGTGAGCCTTAAGATGTAGGAATTAAATGGTTTGGATTGATGACTCCATTAATCAAATATTAATTGTTTTTAGTGATGAAAGGGCACACTTGTCTTTTTTTTTTTTTTTTTTTTTTTTTTTACCTGGTCGGAGCCAGGGATATTTTATTAATAAAGGTTCAAAAAGCCTGAACCGTGGCTATTACAAAAGCGGCAACGAAGACCCGAATAATCGGATAAACGAAGCCTAAAGCCTCCTGAAAGACCCTACCGGACAAACCCAGCAAGGACTAACAAAGAAACCAACCACCAAAAGGGGAACTCACATTTTGAGAACTCACCTAAAAAGGGCACACTTGTCATTTCAGATCAATATAGTTAATAAATGGATTATTTTAAATTGCATAAAAAATTTAGTTTATATAATTTATTTTAAAATTTTAAATTAGTGGATATATAAATTATAAAGTGCATCACTAAATACTTTAAAAGTGCATCAATTTTTTTTAATAAAAAGTGCATTACTAGAAATTATGCATCAAATTTTAAATAATTGTAATAATATTTTTAATATGCAGATTGTAATGCACTTTTTTAAAAATATTTTAATGCACTTTTTTTCTAAAATATTGTAATGCACTTTTTAAATATTGTAATGCACTATTAAAAAATATTTTAATGCACTTTTGCAAAAATATTGTAATGCACTTTTTTATAAAAATATATTAATACACTTTTAAAAAATCATTAATTATCAATTATAAAAATTGAATTGACAAGTGTGCCCCTCATATTGATTGATGATAGTAATTATTATATTAATAATGTCATTAATCACATCCATTGAATTGTTTGATCGTGTGGTTTATAATGGTTCTAAGTTTTTATTTTAAATGTGGTTTGTACCGGAACCAAACCCTAGTGTACAATGCTGCATGTCAAGCACGATGAAAATGGCCTGATTCAACTAAACCTGACGAATTGAAATATAGCCAAGAAGAAATATTGTAATTAATACATTAACAACGAAAAACAGTAACAAATCAATTTTAAACTCGTGACCATGTGTGTTGTGTGCAAGCCTGCACTACAAGCCTTGTATGCTCCTCGGAACTTGATACTCCCTCTGTCCCATAATGTTTGTCCACTTTTCATTTTGGGTGTTCCCTTAAGTTTGTCCACTTTCCTTTATTCTCAACCACACATTCTACTTTTTACTCATTTACTTATTAATCATTTATTCTCAACCACACATTTTATATCCTCTTTCTATCTTAATTACCATGCATTTTGTGCTTTTGGACAAACAAAACGGGACGGAGGGAGTAGTATTTCTTTATGTTTGAAATTTACGAGCTAAATTGAACTACCACTTGCGAAGGTAAACACATTAACTAGGACTGAATTTAACTAAGAGAAAGAGGTTGCTTTAGGATGTCCCAATATGTTGAGTTACATGTATTGAATGAGCTACCTTACGTCGAGTTGTTGTACCCCATTTCCCATGAAAATCGTTACAAAAACCGAAGAAAGGGACTCGTGCAATCTCGATTCAAACCAAAAACATTATCAAGTATCAACGTCTTGGGTCAACAACAACACAAGACCACACGTGCACGAACACTACATACATATCACACGCACCAATAACAAATCTCTTTGTCTCCCCCACCTCAGTCAACACCACCACTTTCTCGTGACCCCCCATTTTTCTCTCCCCATAACCACTCTATTCCCATTACATGTACACTTCATCATAAAATTTTGTCACAAAAATTACCTTAATTAAACTAACCTCTTTATTAATTGAACTATCGAATCTAGACTTATTAAGTGCATTTGTGGCCGTTACATTATGCACAAACATCTATGTTTAGACAAACGTGTGTCCAGAGCCGCACGTGCAACAGAGATTGAGATTTACAAAAAAAAGTCATTGAGATGAAATGAAACAAGTAGTATTATTCAATTCAACAAGTCGTAACAGTTTCTGTCAAATAGACACAACCGCACAAAGCAAGACACTCGTGTTCGTGTGTTTCCTCCACTCTCATCTCCCTATAACTGTCTCTGTCTAAAACTCTACATATCCATAACCTCCACCTCAACAACTTCCAAATCCTAAAAAGTTTCAATCTTTAACCTTCCATCATCAATGTCTGCCGAAATGGGTCATGCCCAAGTGGGGGTTTTCAACTTGCCGGAGAAAGGGACGACGGTTGAGTTAGAACGTAGAGTTAAGAGACAGAACGACAACGTTTTGAGTGTTGTGAAAGTGTGTTGTAGAGGACATTGGAGACCGTCTGAAGACGCTAAGCTGACCTCATAACTGGAATTTGATTGCTGAGAGCCTTCCTCGCCGGTCAGGTACCTTAAAGATTCAATCTTTACACATATTTTTTGAGTTTACATCATCTAAGTTTCAATCTTTATTCGTTTTTTGATGAGTTATAGTCATTCAAGTTTCAATCTTTATTAATCTTTGTTCATATTTTCTGTGTTTAGTAGTGATTTAAGTTTCAATTTTGTAGGGAAGAGTTGCAGGCTGAGATGGTACAACCAGCTAGACCCAAAAATCAACAAGAGAGTATTTACTGAAGTAGAAGAAGAGAGGCTTTTAGCAGCACACGCAGCATTGGGTAACAAATGGGCAATGATTGCTAAAATGTTCCCAGGACGGACTGACAATGCTGTAAAGAATCACTTCCATGTGATCATGGCAAGAAGGCAGAGACAGCAGTGTAGACTCTATTACAAGCAGCAGAAGCAGAAGCATACTCATGAAAGCATCAATCTTTGCACCAATGTTTGTGGAAGTGATGAGGTCTCAAGATCTTCAACTGTAGTTGATGAACACAACCTCAGTCCAACCTCAGTAGCTTCATTCGTGCCATGGGGTTTTGGCAATCAGTTGCATCTAATTGCACAGAAGCATTGCTCCTTAGGTATGCTGCTAATGGTTTGTCACTTGAAATTTCAGACAATGTTTTGTCAAAGGGTTTTTCATGTTCAGTTATTGATTTTTTGTTTACTTATTATGGCAGGGTTTGGGAGGACCAATAGTGAATCTGCTGTTGCACCATCAGTAGTTGCTGCAACTAGTAGAAATGTCAGAAGTGGCAGTGGAGTGATGATGAGTGAGCTGAGTGCAGTAGATGAATCAGTAATAGAGAATCAGAATAATAATGTTGTCAGTAGGAGCGTGCAGTATTTTGATTTCCTTGGACTTGGCCTGATGTCTGAAAAATTGTTGTTTCAGAGACTGTCACAAGTTAGCAGTGTACATGGTTGTTAGTACAAATCTGTTTGTAAAAAATTAGTGCTTCTGATTTTATGTTGAATTTGTTAGATGTATTGGATTACATCTTACTCAACTTATTTCAAAACACCTGCTTTGCCTTAGACACTGCAACTGCTAGAGAGGACTTCTCAAACTGGCCTGTAGGGTGCTTGCCATCAAGAATGTCCTGCAGGCAGCCATGAATTCAAAAGCTTGACTAAATAGTCGAATGCGCGTCGAGAAAGGTTTACTAAAACTCTTTGCCATAGTAATGCAACTGTCCTGAGGTTGCCTTGTAACGAACTGCAAATGGCAAAACATGAATGTAAGCTGTACATAAAGAAAACATTTGACTGTCAAAACAGCATGTACATTTTACAGATGCAGTCATGAATATATAACTTAAGAGAAGCAGCTTATGCATACATTATCTTCTATTAACGAACAATTGGATACTTTTCGCAAGATCCTGAACCTGATTCTTACCTATCCCTAACTTCATGTTCCCTTGTCATGGTGCATAGTATGAATCTTCATGTGTTTAAGTTCAAAAGCTATGAAGCAGCAGTATCATGAGTAGCTGGCTGATATGACAATGTGTCTACCTGCACCAACCAAAACCACAAATGTTCAGAACTGATCACCTGATGCAACTCCCAATGTAACCTGCATATAACTAGAGAAGAAAATAACTAGGGATGTTAGAGTTAGGAATGGCAGCAATCAGTTCAGTAATGGCCACATTCCTAGTTTCACATACACAATCAGAGGTTTACACTTCCTTGGCTTTGAACAAACCTGACTCGTTCTTTTCGTTCATACCTAATAATATCTAGTTGGTTACATCCATGATAGATCTGCTGGCTCCCATTTTTTGATGTTCTAATACTTATATGAGTCAAATGTATCAGGTAGCAAGTGTCTTCAGCTGACTAATTTGTTCATCACAGTTCACACAAAACTTATCTTGACATATATTACGCTGCCTTTTCGAAAAAGAACTATCATAGAGAGTTTATCTTGAACTTCAACATGTCATTTAGATTTTTTCCAAACAGGCTCATACAGCTTTCCTGCCCCAAACAAATATGAACGTACCTGTGTTCATTACCATGGGAAGGAAGGCGGCGGAACTACTGCCCATACAAACTTACATGTTACACAAGACACTCTTCGCTAGTTTACAAGTAGATGCACATTCTTCGTCCATTTTGAGCACCCATATTCACCATGATACGAATATTCCCAAGTAAAGATCGACTGCAGGACTTGAGCCAGGGTGGTCCTTCAATTTTAAAATCATGTTGTACTTTGGGAGCAAATTAAGTCACAGATAAGGAATTGCACAAACTAAGATATTTATGAACATTCTAGTAGACTAGTACTATGCAACTAATACTACGAGGTAAAACGAAGTATTTTTCTCTGAAGATTTCTTAAAATTAGAAAACTACAGCGTCCTTAAACAACAAATTTATAGTGCAATACTTGATAAATCATTAGTTAGTACTTACCTCCCCAAGTTGGCAAAATGGTGTCCAATTCAACAAGCAGGCCCCTCCACCAAATGATATCAACTTTGCCCATTTCTTTGATCCTTGACAAGTAAATTACACCAACAAAACTGACAAAAACCAAGCTTTTGGATAGAATCACCTTAAATATTTTAAACCATGAGTGATTCATACTTTTGTCCCCTCAGATTTTCAATCTGAAAATCCAATACCACACTATCAATTTGGACTCATACTGGCACTTGAAGCCTTCTTTTGACAAACAGACTAGCAGTGACCATCAACAAAGTAAGGCAGCATTCACTTTTGTCTAACATACGCCTCGCCATCAGGAAGATGCGTCTCAGGACTCGCTACTATCTTGCATTTGTCTTCCAAATGATTATCAAAACTCTCAATGAACTAACACATCCTTTCCTCCATCAACCTATCCTTTTCTCCATTATTGTTTGTCATCTTCTCCTTCGGTATCAATCAGTTCATTCTTGTATTACCAAATGTTGTCATATGCTCATCAACAGCCATTCAGCTATTCATTTTGCACCATTAGTTCCAATCCGTCTTAATTACTCTAACTTAATAGTAACAAGAACCATGAAGTTCACTTTTTGCAAATCCTTTACAACTCAGCTTCCAAATATATTCAACCACTTCCCATTCTATTCCATTCCCACTTCTCCGCAATGGCAAGTTTCAAACCCATCTCCAAGTCTCCCAAGCTCGCCTTGTTTCTCAACTTATCCTTCCTTTTCCTCCTTACCTTCTACATCAAAACCCATCTAAAGGCAACTGATTCACTTTCTCTAACTCAAGTAGCGAGACAAAGCATATAACAAACACAACTCTTCGTTCTCATGTTCTTTATGATGATGATGACACAGATGCTGATAGCTGCGGAGGATTACATAAACTGAAGGATATTGAGTCCAAGTGTTTGTATGTCAATTCAAAGCCTGGTTGTCGTCCAAAAGGTTACATAAACTACCTCAACATCTTCTACTGCGTCTGTGGGCAGTCTCGTTTCTTGGGCTACACATGCTTTTGCTATGGCTTGTTCTTCTGTTCTATTTATCAGGTAATACTGTCTCGAATTACTTTTGTCCATCGCTAGAAGGACTATCACAAGTCCTGAATCTTTCTCCAACCATTGCTGGAGTTACTCTCCTTTCTCTCGGAAATGGTGCTGCTGATGTCTTTGCTAGTCTTGTTTCCTTTACAAGCTCTGGTGATGCTAGTGTCGGACTCAGCGGCATCTTGGGAGGAGCCTTTTTTGTGTCCAGCGCAGTTGTTGGGATCATTAGTCTTATAGTCAGCTCTCGTCAAATAGTACTTGATAAAAACTGCTTCATCCGAGATGTCCTGTTCTTGATCTTCTCGCTTTGTGCACTTATGGTGATCATTCTAGTCGGAAAAATCAATCTCTGGGGTGCCATTTGCTTTGTTTTCATTTACGTCATCTATGTCACTGCAGTCTCTACTCTTTCATTATTTCCGGTTGAAAAACTAAGGGTGGTGCACCTATTGCCAACATCAATAGGCTGCATCCCTTGTCACCATGTCCATCTCACCGATATCACCACACCATTACTGTACAACGTAAATGATGACAAGGACACTGAAAAACCAGGGTGGGAAGATCATAAAGAAGTTCCAAGATTTTTGGGTATTTCCAACCCCACAGCAATTTACAGCTTCAAGTTGTTACTTTTTCTAGTAGAGCTGCCGATTTACTTGCCTAGAAGGCTCACTATACCGCTGATCTGCGAAGAGAGGTGGTCTAAGCCATGTGCGATAATTTCAGTCACCCTGGCTCCACTTCTTTTAGCAACAATTTACAATTTCCCAAGCGAGTCAAAATCATCAGAAACCATTTACATAACTGCTGGCCTTGTAGGACTTGTTTTCGGCATTTTAGCATTTGTGACCACTAATGCTTCAGAGCCACCAGCAAGGTTTTGTTCCCCTGGCTAGCGGAGGGTTCATTATGAGTGTCACTTGGACATACCTCACAGCTGAGGAGCTGGTCTCACTGCTCCTTTCACTTGGGAATTTACTAGGCACCAGCCCTTCAGTTTTAGGACTGACAGTTCGCTTGGGGCAACTCAGTCGCGGACTTGATAGCCAATGTCACTATGGCAAAAGAAGGTGGTCTGATGGAGTCCAAATTGCAATATCAGGTTGCTATGCAGGACCCATGTTTAGCACACTTGTTGGCTTAGGCATATCAATATTGTCCGCAGCATGGTCTGCATATCCTGCAGCTTATTTAATCCCAGGTGACTCCTCCATTTACGAGACATTAGGATTCCTCATCAGCGGCTTGCTGTGGTCACTTGTAATATTGCCACGGAAAAATATGCAGCTGGACTGGTTCTTGGGTGGTGGATTGTTAGCCATCTACTTGTGTTTTCTGTCGTTAAGGCTGGCCCGAGCACTTGGTTGGTTGGACTTCAATCATCCCTCCATTTTCAACACCTAATGTAAAATCACAGTCATTTTAGACACCTTGTACATATCATTGTAATTGTAACATCATCAACCACAGATTAATTACAGCGTCATAAACATGCATAAAATTTGCATAAAAGCGCAAGTTAATAAGTAAAACAAGTTCAACGAAATGATAAACACACTGGCCTAGAAGGAAGGAAATTACGCCAACCAGATCCAACCACAACCAAATAACACCTAAAGGTTCGGTACAGGTTACATCTGAAAAAAATGGGCGCAGAAAAATTCAACACTTGCAATATTATTATTCCAAAGGATATCCAACAAGAAAAGACTCCACAAGAAAAAGACTTCATAACTTTAATCATCTCATCAGTGATCACATGAAATGGGTTCGACATTTCTTTTTCAGTGTCCCTTAATGTTTAACTCATCTATTGTATAGTCATGTACAACAGACACTTCAATTCAGACCACATAACATATAGATAATATCAAGTGAACTGAAGAACGATAAATAACATACATGAATCACGTACCTTGAGTAGTTCAATCAAGCAAGTACATCGATGATCCCTGATGGGGCTCAACCAAATCACAACAGTTGAACAAAATTATCAGATTGTGGATCAATGTCATATAGTGAAATCTTGTCTGGTTTCAAATCCTGTGCATCATAATCATTAATGTATCAATATCTGGAAGTTTCTGCAATAATATAAACATCTTGAATGATGTAATGAATAATTCCGAAACGTGTATGAATTTAGGAATTAACAAGTGCTATGTACTTAGTAGCCTCTTTGGCTTTCGAAAAACAAGTAATTTGTAATCACCTGGCATAATGGAGCAAATCCCTTGCAAAGTCGCAGTCCCTACTATGTGGCATGTTGGTTCTCATGAATGGCCCTGTCAATATCCATCTGTCCGCGTAAAAATGTTTTTTTCTCGCTTTCAATTTGAACTTCGCTACTTAAAGATCCAATTCCTATCAGATACATGTCCCACTTCGCATATGGTGCTTTCAACTTTTGTTGTTTTAACTCGTGAATCCACATGACCATTCATTCAACCAATATGTAACTGCACATAATAAGAACATTAAACTGGTCATAGGAAAAAGAAAAGGCAATCAAGGAAGTTTAGCATATTGGGCAAGTTAACATGGCTTGAACTACGGTGTGAGAATCTTATCGATGCTAATTTCCATATGTTACTCGAACCTCAAACTCGGATACTCTCATTGTCTCAGTCTACCAAATGTGTGGCACACGAACATGATCAAAACTTAGACATACTGGGAAAAACCCTTTTAGAAACAGACGCTGGAATCAGCATAAGCATGTCAAGAAATAGCCTAACTAAACATAGCTACTTTTCAGATGAAACCTAATTAGGGTTAGGGTTTACTTTTCAGTTGGGAATTAAAACTGAACCTTTTCCGAAAATAGCACCAAAGTTTGAACCTTTCTGAAGATTAGGCATTTGAAGAAATATCCCTTGCGAACGATGACAGCTAGCCGCCATTTGCTGCACTCGTCGCTCTCTAGAAGTTGATTGATTCTGGGAATCGGTGCAATGATTTATCTGTTCACACTGAACGGTTGCATTTATCAGTTTTTTATTGTAAATAAATTTTACATGGCATTTGGCTTCAAATAATTTTCAGTCATTTTTCAAGCACCAGTAGAAACATACAACAATGTCAAAACTGTATGACCTTAATTGTTCATCAGTTGTTTTCATTTGGAGTCTTTGGGGGATCGGACTCGAAAACCGGAAGATTTCTCCTGTACTGAGGAGAGGTTAGTCTCCGCTCGAGCGGGGTTTTCCTCTTGCTTACCACAAATCGGTTAACCCCTTTGCGCATTGGCATTATAGATGGAAAATCTTCATCTGGGATTTGGCTAAGTTCGGAGATATCATTGATTTGGGCAACACGGCGGAACCATCTCTCAGCCTTGGCTTCCTCTGACATGTCGAGAGGGTCTATTTCTGTTACTGCTGATCCTTCTAAGCTTTTCCCGCTCCAGCCATCTTTTATGGTAGTGTTTTGTTTCTGGCTATCAGCGACGGAGTTTGGGGTATTATCAGTTTGAGTGCTTGAGGATCGCCCACCATATCCACCGTGATAATCTTGCACAACATTGCTAGAGGTATTGATGGAGCTCCGAGTGCTGTCATTGTTTACTTTGTTGGTGCCCATGTTACTCTGAGGTGAATTCTCAAAACTCGATGAAGTGCTATTAACATCTGGATAAGTTTTAGCGCCACCATAAGAACTCGTACCACGCACACTGTGGGAGTTGAATGTTTCATCAGTACTCTTTTGAGATGCCTTCAGTGCCTCAGTCTGTGATTGGTCTTTTTTGGCAAAGTAATCAGGTGGGAAAGGAACAAATGGGACAAACTTAGATTCGCTAGGTTGCTCCATTGCAGCACGTCTCTTATTAATAGGAGTAGATAAAGAGCGGTCTTCTTTTTTGCTAACCACAAAACGATTTTCTCCTGCACGCATTGGCATGAGTTCGGGAAAGTCTTTATCTGGAATACCACTAGTCAAATCAGTAGCATCATTCAGCTCAGATATTCTTTTAAACCATCTTTCTGATTTTTCAGCGTGCTCATTATTGTCCCTGCCCTCTGTTGAACTAACAGGCTTCTCGGAGAATTGAGGTTTTTCACTGGATCCTGATCCTGACAAAGTGCTGCTGACTTGCGAAGTATACGGGGCGTTAATTCGCTCTTGTCCTGTCTCTTTTACACCATCCTGAGGCTTTGTGGAAAACATATCTGGTGGCAAAGGCACGAATGGAACATGACCGTAATTGTTGGAGCTGTTCATACCACCAGAAGCATCCTCGTTATCCAAGTCTCTTTGAGATTGGGCATTAGCCAGCCTCCTCTCCAGTGGTGTCTTTCGAGTACTAACGACAAAGCGATTAACTCCTTTTCTCAGCGGCATAATGTCAGGGAATTCTTCATCATCAACTCTTGGATTTGGGCCTGATGGGTATGTCTTCATCATCAGACCATTGTGCCTTCTCATTTGCAGCTTGCTGGATGCCTGTGCTACTCGTATTTAAATTAGTTACATGGGGATGAGCAGAAGATAATGTAACTTCACCCGGCCTCTTACAGTCACACCTTAAGCATACCATGTTCCTCCCATAATTAAAAAAATCACACCTAAATTGTTTAAGAAAGACAAAACATGAATATGTAAGTAGTGAACAAGCACAAGCAGAATAATTGGCTCAATGGATTTTTAAATCAAATTTTCAGTCGAGGACACTCACTGAGGACATTCCCACTCCCCATTAGTGAGCTGCCTCCTTGGTCTAGCTTCATCGCATTCTAGACATTTGGTTTTCTCGCGAAGTTCATAAATGTGCATCTGATTACGAAATTTAAAAAAATAAATGTTGAATAAATCAAGAATGACGCGTAAACTCACAATATTAGCACCAACTTCACAATATTAGCACCAAATACGATAAATGCTAACATTTCTTACTTAGGACAAATCCAATCACCCCTTTTCATTTCGATTTGTTGCCCTCGAGGTCTAGGAGGTTGTCCATATATATCGAATAATTATTCTGCACAAAACCAGAAGAATCCGGAGCAAAATTCATGTTGGCCAGCTCACTCAATAAATTCCGTACAGATGACACAACAAAGTGCTCATTGGAGTGATAACCATCAGCAGTCGAAACTGGACTAATGTTGGCAGAACTGATTAAAAACTTCATAAGGTCTACCAGAGTAGGTCTTTCATGAGTGACAGCCTGCAATTTATACATATGGTGGTTGAAACATGGAACTTCATAATAGAGATAATACAACTAGCCTAAATAGAGAAAAACATCATAAGGTCTACCAGAGTAGGTCTTTCATGTATTGGAATTGCACAACTAGGCTAAAAAATATTTAACTTCATAATAAACAGTTCGACTTTTTTTTTTTAAAACTAATGAGATAATACAACTTTGAGAGACATAAACATCATGCGTGAATACCATGAGAAAATGAATGTCTGATCGTCTGAGGTTGCCTATAAAATTTAGTCATGTACTACGGCTCAAGGACACTTGACCAGTCAGAGAACTTGGGCTTTAGTGGACTTCTCTCAGTTTCTATTTGACTGTCTCATTTACAAGCATGTTCTATCGTTTAAAAATTAAACTTATTCATAGCCAATCTTGTGATCAGCAACCCAGATAAGATCGGTCTCAAAAATGAAGATACACATACTATGAAGTAAGAAATTGGCAGAAGATATGTAAACAGTCCTTATCAAAACTCTACTCCAACATTTCAGATTATACTCATGTAGGTAAAAATGGCACAATCAACAAACAAAGGATTGTAATCCTATTCCATAAATGGATCTAATTATCAAAGTAAAAAAGTGAACAATACATCTTCAAAATTACTTAATCCTTGAATAGCAAAATGAATGAAATTTTCTAAAGCAATATCAAGTAGATAATCAATATACAGAGCCAGGAAGCACAAAAAGGGGAATCGATTAACAGCAATTGAATTTAAAACTTTCTTACACCACTTTCCGCAATCCCGAGGAACGACTTCATCTTACTCCTCAACATTTCCGCATCTCTAAATAAATAAGCAGATCCACTTTCCACCACAACTCTAACATCACTCCTTGACAAGTACCTGCTCATATAACCAATTCCAAAATCACCACAAATCACGAAACAAAAGTTATAAATTTGTACTTGTGGATTAAAATTTTCAAACACATACCCTAATAGATTATCCCTATCACGCGCAAACTCAAGACAAGCCAAAGCAGCCTTATAAAACTCAGACGACGATAATTTATCACCAGAAGCTAACCCCCACACATCCTTATCCACAGCTGCGTAATCCACTCTCTCAAAGTACCCGCCTTTCCTCACAGATTCGATAAACCTAGACCACTCCGGCCACGGATGGTACCAATTAGGCGCCGAAACCGATCCACCACCGCCGGGACCGAATTGATCCATAAAGGTTTCATCTTTGAAGGCATTGGACTGCGTATTGAAGCTTTCCGACTGAATAGCACGAATTGGGGAGAAGGGGATGATCGAGCGAGTATAGTAATTAGGGTTTAGTGAAGAGAGTCTGTGTGTGAGGAAACGTGTGCTCCGAGCTTGACGAAGGAGGAGGTAGAGTGTCGCGGGGTAAGGAATGGATAAGGTGAGGTAAGAAGCATTAAGAATCTGGCGGAGCCGCCCATTTGCGGCGATGACGTCACATCGTATCACGAAACCCTACGCGAAGTAATCACCACACCACTCCAAATCCCAATTGGGATATGAAGGCTTTGAATTTTAACCCGGCGTCGTATGGACTGACAAAACACAGCAACGACGCGTTTGTACCAAACCGAACGTCGTATTGTTTGGCTGATAGGAGGTGAGGTGAGAAATCTCCTAAGCGCGGCGAAGTTGATTTTACGATGACGATGTCGAGTTCGTTGCCGGACGAGATCTGGAGGCAAATACTCGACATCGGAATCCGTGCTTGCGATTTCAATTTCAAGGATTTGTGCTGCTTTGGAATCACGTGTAGACAATTCAGTAAATTATCCAGCGAGGATGAGTTTTGGTCGGTTTTACTGTCTCGCGATTTTCCGCAAATCAGTTCTGCCAGTTCTCCGCTCAGGTTGAAATCTATATATAGAGAAAGGTAGTGATTTTTTGAGAGTTTTGATTTTTAGATTAGTAGTTTTTGGGTATTTTGTGAGGAAAGAAATTGTGGTTAGTTTGATAGGAGAGTAGTTCTGAGAATGGAGAGTCTTGTTTGGGATGCGGAACGGAAGATTAAAGAGTTGGAGTGTAAAATCCGGAATGAAGTTGAGAAGATGAAAACAGCATCTTTGGAGCTGTCAAACTTGCGAAGAGTCAGGTAGTGTACACTTTTTTTATTTTTAATGTATTTTAAATTGAGGATATGAGTTGCGGATTTTAAAAAAGGTTGTTTCTGATATTTTATGGCAGTCAAGCTTCGGCGGCGCTGAATGTTTGGCAACCGGAGATGGTTCGAAGATGGCAGAAGCAGACGGTGGAACAATGTGTTGTTTCGGTTGAGTCTCGGGTCAGTGCACTTGAAATGGAAGTTAAGTTATGCAAGCAGCAGATTTCAGTCTACGATAAGGCTCATGTGAGTGTTATTGATCTTTAGAAATTAGAATTTTGTCATTTTAACAATTTTGAGTAGTTAATTATAGATCTGGTTGAGGTGTTTAGGATATGTGTATATTGTGCTTTTACAGAAAAGTGCGAACCAAAGACTTCAAGTTATGAAGCAACAGCTTGCCTCGATGAACTATCACCCTTTAAAAGATTATAACGCTACCACTGCAAGCACTGTCGGGGTTGGATGCATTATTAGAAGGAAAAAGAGTAAAAGAAATTTAAGTGGTGTGTGGCCATTACTCAATACGATAGTTACTTTATGTCTGTAATCACTTCATGATACAATCTGATATGCAATGGTGGTTATCAACTTCCATTTGATGTTAAATATGGTCCAACAAATTTTAACTTACGATGCTCTATCACTTTCTCTCAGATTTCCGAGGGAAAAGCTCATCATCACTAGATGACCCTGACCCGTTCACTCATTAGTCGGAATGTGGTGAGTTTATGTCTTGTAGTAGCTCCCTTTCAGCGGAATAAATCGTTTTTCTTTCAAACCTGTGAGATTACTAAGATGTACCTATAAATATGCTGTGTTCTTGAAATATTTCCTGGCTAATAGTTTCTATGCTTTTGTTGGCAAGTCTCTGATACAGACAAGTACTCAAGTCTTTCTTTTTTCTTTTAGTATTTGAAATTTGCTTGGAAGGCAATTCCAGTTTCAGTCCAAGGGGGTTGTAGAAATTTTCTTTTCTCGAGACGGGTCTTATTGAGCAATGCGATCGCTGTGGTCAGTTTAGTTTGAAAAATCTAGAGCGAAATTGTAATCTGTATCATAGCTCTTTTTACTGTCTGTTTGTATGAAACTTGAAAAAAGGAGAAATTTTTAAGAAAATCTGATTCGCAATTTCCTACATTTCACTGCCATTACTTTCTTTGCTGCATTTTACAATCACATTTTGTTGCTTTTCAGACCTCTGTGTAACAATTGCGGCAGCTTTTGTCTGTAAAGCTGACAAATAATCGTATCCCATCAGAAAGAAGATCTAGCACTAAGATCTACCACTCTCAAGCGAAAAATTTCGGCAGTAGCGCAGTTTTAAGTCCCTTTTCTTTCCCGCTGCCAGTGCGATAGTATCGTCTAGACCTGTGCTTCTTCAACTTGACATTTGGAACTTTGCGAGAGGCAGCTTGCCATATCATCTGCACAGCATCATTTTCTACAGAAGGATAATTGTACTCATAAAAGATCTCAACCTCATGAAGCCTTTTCCACATTCTAGTCCATTCTTCCTTGGTGATATTCCTGATGAGGTTGATAAGAAAATGCTTCTTGATAGCATCTGAAGTTTTTACAAATATGCAAAACTCAGTGTAGTCGAGGACATCCTCATATGGAAGTTCGATATCGTCACTGATGATGACCGGAACACAATGGCTGGCTATTGCATCAAAGAGACGGTTGGATGATGGGGTGTCACCGGCAATGTTGAGGCAGAACTTGGAGTTGTGCATTCCAGTTGTGGCTTCTTTTACTCCATCTTTCTGCACACTCCCAAATGAGAAATGCACGTCTTTTTCGTCTTTCAGAAGGTAATAAAGCTCCTGCCTAGCAATTCCTCCCTGTGAACAAAAGCTGTCTCAGTGACCTGTCGGAATAAGCAAAACAAAAATCTAGAAGTAATGAAATTCACTTACATCTTTCGGTATATGGCTCCTTGGAAATACAGCAAAGTCTTCCGAGATTCGAAGCTAGATGAATCGTTATAGTAATTTTTGATCATATGCTTGTATGGAGCTATGATATCCTTCTCGACATTAGCTATATTGGGAGGATATCTTCCAAAATCCGAGAGTATAAACATTGCAGGCCAAAGTTTCATTCTTGCATGCAAAAGACTATTTGGATGATGAGCCATCACAATGTGATCCCTCCCACCAGACCTCTTCCACTCCGCCTGTGATGTCAAGTACTTAACCAATCTCTCCTGCAGTACCCTGTCCTTCCCCTTCTTCCCACGCTGACTCTTGGAGAAACGGTTGTAACTCAGGGAGGAAAAGAATGGGACAAAGATGAGATCAGCCTCAGATGAGTTGAGGACTCTCTTAGCACTTCTGAATGTGGATGAATCGTCGAACTGCGAAGCTAAAAGGTCTAAAGTGAGCCAGTACTCAGTGCTGTGTTGTAAGTTGAGGCCACCAGGGTAGTGGAATTTCTTGGACTTCAAATCAGGCCACACAGAGTTCTCTCCGCTTTCAGGTGTCCATCCAAGAAGCTCAAAGTGGAATTCTGATGGTAAATCATACATGAAAACCTTCAGAATCTTATTGCTCCCGCAATCACAATTCACCGCCTTAGCTGAAACAGCTGTTGCATCTGCACCAACCTCTGATATTTCCTCCCTTGCAGTGTTTGTTACACTCTCCAACACTTCGGTTGTATCCTGCTGTTCTTCATCATCTTGATGCTTCTGATCAATGGAAACTACATCATCTTGATGCTTCTGATCCATGGAAACGAAATCATCGTGATGTTCTTCTTCTGGTTGTTCCTTCTGCTGCTGGTGATCAGCATTATTGTCGGCATTATCATAATTTCTATTAATGAAGTTCAAGAGCGTATAAGAAGGGAGAAGGGTGGTAGGATCAAGGGGACGGCCAGCAGACCGGAGAACAAAGAACCACGAAAGAACGAAAAGGACTGATGAAACAGTAATCAAATATAAAAGAGGCTTCCTAGAAAGTTTTCCAAGGGGAAGAAACAACAGACTGATGATTATAATGATGATGAGGCTTCTCTGCAGTCATCAGTACTTCTCTCCACCACCACCACCACCTTTGCCCTCACCTCAGTTTATCAATGACATGGACTGAAGATACTGAAGCCAAATTATGCTTGAAAATTTGACACAATACAAAACCTCAAAACAGAACCTTAAAAAATGTGTTTTGCTGGATTTTGGTAGCTGTTTTTGATTGAGGTTGGAGATGGGAGAATGAAAAGGAGATGGCGATGGAATAGGGTGTAACAAAAGAATAGGTTCACATGAAATCAAGATTCAAGAAATTAAACAATCCATGTAAAAATCATGGTATTGATGGACTGATGGCTGGCTACAGATAGCATACCTTCCCTCAGTTATTGGAAACTATCAGCTTGTAAATCAATCTTAAATGTATATTTGGTTTCTATAAATAGTTGTTAATAGTAATTTATTCTCCAATTTATTGTGCATATTTAATGTTTTCTAACGTGACAAGTGAATTGCGAAAATTGTTCAACTTGATTGATCTATCGCAATTTTGATTAATTTTCATTTCTTAAAACATTTTGATATTAATTGGGTATTATTATTTGTACTTTAAGTGCAGTTTTAAATTATGCAACTCAAACTTGTTTTAGAAAATAAGTAATTTCTTAATAAGCTGAATTTTAACACGATATATTTATTACACCTTCAGAGTTAAAAGCCTTACTGCAAATTTCAATGCAAAATATGAAATGTGATGGTTTTGACTTTTGACCGACCGAGACGGGGAGAGGATGAACGGCGGGAGTGGGTTATTGGGCCTGGGCCGCACATTTGCGATAGGCCGTGGTCCAAGACGATTCGGGCCTAGTGGTGTAAGACTATTTTTTGTATTAACATTTTGATCCTTGAAGTTCCATTATTTCCAGAAAGAATGCCTTTGAAAGTGAAAAATGACAACATGGAAGAGCCAACAGTTTAAGGAAACCAGATACATAAGTAAATTAGATGTTTAGTCAAAAACAGGTTTAGGAAAATAGCAGTAAAATGCAACAGATGTCAAAAATGTAAGCAAGAATGCATAGATTTTTTAGTCTAAAGATGCAACCAGCAGTCATGCAAACTAATGGCATTTGAATTGACTTGTTTTAAAATGAAAAACCAGCAGCTGGGGCCAACAACATAGGAAAACTAAGGTGTAAAAATGAAGAAAGCAATGAATGAAACAGGAATCCATACCTGCAGCTCATTAAATAATCAAGTAAGCCAACTTGGGTTGTGGGTTGGGTTGACATATGTTTGGTATAAATTCCAGTACCCATTTTGCATCTTCCTTCATACAAATATTAGTGTTTTCAAGCACAATCTGTGACTCAAAAATCTCTGTGGGTTTTGATTCTGAATTTTCATGGCTTCCATTGTTCTTTTGTTGGCTGAACTTCTTCATCCAGATGATGCTAAGTTACTGTATTCAACATCAGGGTTCACTGCATCTTTGAACCGTTTTGGCTTAATGGAGTCGGTGAAAGGAGCTTCGAGGAAGGATACAGTAAGTGAGGATGGGCGGGTTGAAGAAGCTGAGGACGTGATGGACACAAGAGTCTGTGTAGATCTGGTGTGGCCTTGTATGTAGTCTGTATCATGTGAATGTACAAGTCCCAACGTAGCAAAAGCCCCATTTAGTCAATTACAGTCCTCCAAAAAGTTCCAAGAAACCACATTTCTGCTAACAATCTGATAAAACACATTTCCTGCAGAAACCACATCACCACAAGTTTACAGTACAAAAAACAATGAGTTCTGAACAAAACAATTCAACAAAGATCCATTTACACAAGAGAAACCAACACATGTTTCAGCAACAGTAGCCTAACTAAAGACTGCCTTTTAAGACAAAACAGCCAAAGAAAAACATTGACAAAATATACCGATCGTAGTGTGGGAAGCAAGAAATTGCTGTCAATTGAACAACAATTTAATTAGGTTTTCCAAGAAATAAGAGTTGAAAATTTGTTGCTTTCCACAAAGAAGATAAAGAAGCTTTACAAAATTTACAATAAAATGAGTGGCATTAAGGTGAGGATCAAGGGATATTAGACGCACATGAGAGAACACATTTGACCCATCTTCACAGCCGAAATTTGAAAACTCAGAACATCTTCCTCAAGTCATCTTCCACCTGATCTCAACATGTATGATTCCATTTCTTGAATTGATGAGATGGTATTTCTCGTTTATGCGTCCATTGTACACAACGTCGTCGAGGTTAATATCAATATGCCCCAGTGACTCCTAAAAGAAATGATAAATGTATTAGTAAACATTTAAACTTCCATTCCAGAATTCTACATTTAGTAGTACTCTTAAATAAAATCTGACCTTTCGGTGAAAGCTGAAGCGCCTACCCCGACTCATGACTTCAATATGAATCTT
>QZGG01001748.1:0-54940 GCA_006409495.1 Sedum album
TCTTAATTTATTGCATAGGGACTAAGCAAATTTTTAAGTGTGGGGTGGGGAGTAGTATGCATACAAATTTTCATGATATATACATTGCATACTTTTCAAAATTTGCATACATCCTACTATTTAAATTAAAACACGTTGAAAAATGTCAATTAAACATGCTAAATAAGATCGAGCACTTAGATTAAAAATGTTTGCTGAGAAACTCATGAATTGAAATTTTTTGAATTGAACGACATTCATGGTAGAAAATTTATTTCTTGTGACTTAACTTAAGAGCTTGCCTAGTTTGATTTTTCTTAGAAATTTTTGACATGACACCTTGAGAAAAGCAAAGTTTTATCCAATTTCATAGAGGAAATTTTTGAACAAAACATGGATAATATTTCATAAAGCTATTGTATTTCCTTTAGGTGACTTAAGCATATCTCGTAATATATGGTGCATTTGTTGTAACACTCGAGTTAATATTCTGGCATCTAGTCAAGTCTTAAGTGTGGGGTTATCCGATAAAGTCGAGCATTTGCCGAGGGTTAGGAAAGAAAATAAAATTTATTTCCCCCTCGAAAGTATCTGCTTTGACAAAACAAGAAATTGCATTTGCCGAAGGTTAGGAAAGAAAATAAAATTTATTTCCCCTTTGAAAGTATTTGCATTGATAAAATAAAAAAAGAAAAAAAAATAGAAAAAAAAATATATATAAAAAAAAAGAGAATATGTTGTTTCCCCACTTAAGTCCTTGCTTCTGCCTAAATATTGTTGCGACTCGAGTGAAGCTGTCGAATGATAACCATGGAGAATTGCTTAGGGACGATCCTTGTACTTCTGTACGTAGGCATGACATGCTTTTGAGAGAAAAATTCATGAAATATGTGGTAATTATCCGGAATTCCTCTACTCTTATGGATTACGACGTGTAGTCTAATTCTTGGGCAAGAATTCTTGACCTTGACCTTATGTACTAGCCCTTGCTAGCATAGGTGATTGGTTCGGTGAAACTCCTCTTGAATATTGTGTTTTACTTTGTGATCTTCGGTGTAAGTCGGGAATGGAGAGAAAGGACAAATCAAGGTTAGTTTCTTATTGCTCGAGTTACTTTGAAATTTATGACTATCGTGATTTGAAGTGATTTTCAATGATTTCTCATGCCATGAATGACCAGCTATACTTTGAAGTGTCTATGATTAAAGAATAATGCAAAAGAATGTTTGTTGAATTGACTAGCTATGTAAATGAATATGATAAATGGATGATGTGCAGGGATTTGTGAGTATTCCGTTATCTGAAAACTCTCACGAGACTAAAACTCGTCCGCTAGGGCAGCCTAGAGGTTTAAAGGCTTAATGCATATGCTAAATGCATTCGTGATTTTCTACGACAGTGAACTAGGATTAGATTAACTTTAGAAATCTCAGGAGTAAGAAATAAGCTTAATGCTTGTTCGGGACGAACAAGGATTAAGTGTGGGGTATTTTGATGAGTGTTAGAAATGTCTATTTTAAGCCCCTACTTTCATGCTTATTTCATATGATTATAACGTAAAATATATTACTTTTGATACTTTGATTGATGTTTCAGGTCAAAAGCACGGTTTACACCTTACGAAGGAGCATAAATGGAAATATGAGGAAAAGCACGTGAATTCGGCCTAAATCAGACGTAATTTGGAGCATTTCAGCAATTCTTAGACCGAGTGCACTAAAGTACCTTACTCGAGCAAAATCAAGCAAAGACTCATGTTACTCGACCGGAGTAAATACGGTGCTCGAGCAAGTTGTCACGTGACCCAAGACCCTTCGTATGGATTATTCTCCATTAACTCGAGTGAATTAATACAAGAAGATAAATGAAGACCTTTCATTCCACTCGAGGATTAAATGAGAAGATAAGGAATAACTCTACATTTACTCGGCCAATTATGAAGGGAGTTAAAGCAAGACCTTTGAAATCACTCGACCCTTGGAATGAACTACACTATATAAGCATCACAAGACCTTTGAAGAAGGTTGGCTGCTGCTGCCCGAGCTACCTAAGGGGGCTGAAATAATAATAAAGTGATTGATCATAGTCGAGTAAACCAAGTGAAGAAGAAGGAGCCGAGAGAGCTCAAGATACCGATTGAATTATTGAAGTTTTGTACTCGAGATACCGAGGAGAATAGCAGCAGCTTTGGAGCTCGACCGTGGATCATCAATCACTGAGAATTTCTAAACTTTACTCTTGTTTTATTTACAATCGTTTTACTTTTAATCGTTTGAATCATGTTTGCATTATCACTCGAGATGAGTGAGTAGTTTCTTTATGATGAGGATTTGATGAATCTCTAATGCTTATGAATAACTTGAACATGATTATTTAATTTATATGAATCAATTCTTGTATGATAATTGCGTGTGTTGAATCATACCCGAGTTTAATCTTCATAAAATAGGTGTCCTGACAATACATCTAGAAGTGTAGGTCGAGTAGTATATCTAGGGAAGGACCGGGAGGTGAACTTAGAATATTTTAGAATCAATACAACCATAAGATCAAGTATATTAGCAAAGCGGGAGCAGCGAGTATATTTGGTGCATGAATGTAATAACAAGCGTTTTTAGACAAGACTAGTGAAATTCCAACATTCGAGAGTGAGGAAACACTAGTTGAGTAGATGTTTACGTGTGAATCCAACATTCGGGAGTGAGGATTTGCATGCTAATGCTACTCAGTCTAAATTCTATAATATAAATCCAACATTCGGGAGTGAGGATTTATATTATCATATAACTATACGTTCTATATCAAATTGTCATCAAGAAGGAAATTCATAACTATAATATAAATGCAACATTCGAGAGTGAGTATTTATATGTCTTGTTCGAGTGAAACTATAAGTATTAGTGGAGAGGATTCTCATCCTTGTCATAGTTTTTAATATTTGATAACAAACCCTTTTCTTTAAATATCGCCTTAAGATTGCCTTTAGAATAAATAATATTGCCCTTTGAAATAAATAAAACACTTAAGAACTAAATTGAAAGCTAGTGTTAAGTACTAAAATCTAGTAATCGAGTTTGAAATATAAGTTGACTCCACTGTTCCCTTGGGTTCGACACTAGGTCACCCCTAGTTCTATAAATTCTTTTGAGTTGCGTGTCGGAATATTTATTCACATATATTGCACGCGTCAGTGTCCACTTGATGCAATGATCTGCGTGATTATTCTCTAGAGACACTTGATATCTGACTTGGTCCGCAGTGTCCTCTATCAGCTTCCAAACATCCACCGGGTACATATTCCTCACATTGCCTCCTACACAAGCATTCAACAACCTGAGTTCCATCTCAGTTAATCCATTGAGGAAGTTCTCGATCAATACGTGCTGGGGAAGTCTGTGACTCTCCATGCAACTGTTTTGGGGCAGCTAGCTCTCTATGAAGTAATGATACCTTGGCCGCGGGATAGAATTTGTCTAAGAACCATTCCTGTAACTCGGGCCATGTCCTTATTGACCCCGGAGCTAGCCCCATCAACCACTGCCTAGTCGAGTCACATAGTGAGAGTGGGAATGCTCTTAATTTCAGCAACTCTGGGTCCTCGTTCCCATTCCTCATGTTCTCACAAATAGCCGCGAACTCTCTAACGTGTTTAACTGGGTTCTCACTAGCCATACCATGGAACTTTGGAATGTAGTGAACAAGCTGAGTCCGCAGCTCGAAGTGGCCATCTGAGAGAAGCACGATGCACCAAGGTTGATTGACAGCTTGAGGAGCAGACAACTCCTTAATGGTGCGGCGCGCGACCAGTTGCGCAGGTATGCGCGCGACAGGCTGTGGCGCACGTACACCCATGTTGTTTGGGGGCTGGTTGTCATTCCTCTGTATATCAGCGTCCATTCTGAACTCTAAGTCTTTGCGTACTTCTCTTCTGATTGCTTCGAGCTCAGCTGGTTTAGGCGAGCAAAGATGTTCTCAGCGTTGCGCACTGGCGCGTCTGGAGTTTCTATTCTTCTGCCGATTAGACTATTCTCACCACTAGCTTCCATACAAAACAAAAACAACAGCCAAGTTAAACGCAACTATTTTTTTTTGGATTTTTTATATAAGAAACAAAAAGTAAATAACAAACTAAATACAAAAAGGAAAAGAAAAGAAACTTCTCTAGCCGCTCCCCGGCAACGGTGCCAAAATTTGACGAACACGTCGTTGAGTGCTGCAAATTTGTCTCGGCTCTCTTACTAGTATAGTCTTGGTAAGCTGGGGTCGAATCCACAGGGAACGATGAGAAGTGTCTTTTATCTACAACTAAGGATTGGAGTTGTGAGTAAAAATAAGTAAAAGAAAACAAAACTGTTGCGCAAGTGTAAGTGGCGCACAATCAGACAGCTCGGTTCAGATTCTTCACTATGAATTTCTATGTTTATCCTCGGTCACTAAAGATACACGATATAATGTTCACGTAAGTTAAGGTCCTGTCACAGCTTAATAACCTACACATACATTCCGGTCAAAGTCTGTATGATATTATTACTCGGTCTAGTCTAATTTGCCACGAATCCGGTCAAGGTAGTGATCAACTATTCTAGTGTTACTCCTATCATTCACAGTCACGTACTTCTGATAGTTTAACTATAAATAACAGGGTATCAGTCCATAGTTTGGATGGCCAAAAAACACCCTTCGTCACGAGCAAAGCTGGTGAGTAATGTCCGCGTCGCCGTTCTCTTCGAAACGAGGTATAACGCGACCTATTATGACTCCGACAATCACCCGCTAAAGCGCACCAACCCTTTTTCCCCAATTCTTTTCGAGATCCCTCTTTTCGGTAACTCTTACTGTAATTGTTTCTCATCAACCTCTCAAAAGGGGAAGAGAATCGTCCTCGAATCTCGACTCGCGTCGTCCTAGGAGCTCGATTCGCGTCGACCTTGAATCTCGACTCGAGTAGTCGTCGAAGCTCGACTTCTGTCGTCCTCGAATCTCCACTCGCGATGTAACCCGATTAATCAAAGCCGGTGAGTACTGTCCACGTTTCCGAAACGAGGTATCAGGCGACCTATTATGACTTCGACAATCACCCGCTAAAACGCACCAACCCTTTTCCCTAATTCTATTCGAGATCCCTCTTTTTTGAGACTCTTACAGTATATGCTTCTCATCCACCTCTCACGGGGGGAGGAGTTTCGTCCTCGAATCTCAACTCGCGTCATCCTCGAAGTTTGATTTGGTCGACCTCGAATCTCGACTCGAGTCGTCGTCAAAGCTAGACTTTTTTCATCCTCGAAGCTCGACTCGCAATGTAACCCGATTAATAAGAGCTGGTAAGTATTGTCTGCGTTGCTGTTCTCTCCGAAATGAGGTATCACGCGACCTATTCTGACTCCAACAATCACCAACAATTCTTGTATGACTATTATGTGTGTTGAATCATACCCGAGCACTGCGTCTAGGTGTCCTGACAAAACGTCTAGAAGAGTAGGTCGAGTAGTATTTTCTGGGGAAGGACCGGGAGGTGAACTTAGACTTTTTTTGGAATCAATTCAACCATTAGATAGAGTATATTAGCAAAGCGGGAGCAGCGAGTATATTTGGTGCATGAATGTATTATTAAGCGTATTTGGACAGCTTAGTGAAACACCGGGAGGACTGAAGCTAGTCGAGTAGATGTTTACGTGCTAGTCCAACATTCGGGAGTGAGGATTCGTATGCTAATACTACTCAGTCTAAATTCTATAATATAAATCCAACATTAGGGAGTGATGATTTATATTATCATATAACTATACGTTCTAGATTAAATTGTCATCAAGAATGAAATTCATAACTGACGAGCACGTCGTTGAGTGCTACAAATTTGTCCCGACTCTCCTACTAGTATAGTCTTGGAAAGCTGGGGTCGAATCCACAAGGAACGGTGAGAAGTCGTCTTTTATCTACAACTAAGATTGGGGTCGTCTTTTATTATAGTGCTACTCCTATCATTCACTGTAACGTACCTCTGATTGTTTAACGTTAGATAATAGAGTCTATAATTAGGTCTGCGGGTAAACGCTTCGCCTAACTATTTAAACTAGTTATCATGCAAGTATGCTCGGAGTAATAATACTAAACAGGTCATGGATTAAGAGTAAAACCTCAAAACATATAATTCATAGATTTAAAGTCTAAACTGAATTCATAAAGTTAGCTAGACATGCTGAACATATTCATCTCAAAATTCATATGAAAACAACAAGTAGAAATTCTATAGCCCGGTGCGTGCGTCGTCAGTGCGCGTCACAGTCTTGCGCCAGCAGATTTCCGATCTGAGCTCCTCTTCTATGCAAATATGTACATGTCTTGTGATTTCCTGATAGCTGCATATTTATACTCTTGCCTTCTAGGGTTTCCACGAATAATTAGGCAAGAGAATATATCGTTATCACTAAAAATCAGCTTTGGAAATATCTTTATCTCTAAATTCCAGACATAGAAATATTCTTTGTGCGTGATGATGTCATCGCTCCGGATATTTTGCTGATTGCTGACGTCATCATTTTGCTTTGCTCTTGCACGACCCACACTCGCGCGCCACACTGCTCGCGCGCTGGTTGGTCTTTGGCTCTTTTGTCGCTTTGTTGTCTTTTTTGTTCCGAGATTCAGCCTTCTTGTTGCACTTTTGTTCTAACTTTACTAATCAACCTGAGATACAAAACTACACCAAAAGTGTAATCTTATGCTCAAATATGTTAGAATCTAAGCAGTGTAAAGGACTTAAAACAGCATACAAAAGTGCTCTATCAAATCCCCCACACTTACTCTTGTTCGTCTCTGAACAATCCGACTTCCTTACCTCTTGTGTACTGTACGCGTGAATGTTGGACTTATTGCGCCACATGTCTGCGCCACCCTCACAACTTGCGCAATTGTGACTATGCAACACAAAACAGATTTAAGTAATTAATTCAAACCTTGTGTTACCTCTCTTGTGGAATGCATACCAATTCGGATGATTGGGAGATAGTCCTGTTTAAGCACCGGTCACCGAATTCTTCTTGATCGCGATTGCATGGTTGTTGTACGATTTCTTCTTTCCATTGTTTCGGCCTTTTGAGCTTTAACTTTGAACTGAATACTTTCTGGTCCGGAGATTATTCTTCCCTATAACGATTTCCAATCATGGCTTTCGGATAGCAGCTATGGAACCACACCACGCTCTCGCTTCTGACCAATCGCGCGCAAGTCAGATCGCGCGCCCTTTCCTGAGCGACTAACTTCAGCGAAGACGGTCTGTTTTCCTGTCTCGTCACGCCATTAGGGTTTCGCCTTCGACATGTGCGTGACTGAGCTTGCTCTTTATCCTTTGACCGCGAAGTACCAACCTCCACGAATACTTATAACCATACAACCGTTCCTCAAGCTTGGTTCGGTTGACTACTTCTCTATGACGTTTCTATCAGCTCCACATCCCTCTTTATTCCACTCAAGAGATACACAAAATTCGAAAAAATTAACAAAAAAACAGAATGTGTCATATATGCACAAATTACCAGAGGTTGCGCACGCTAGTGTTTCTCGCGCGCAATACCTTCTTGAGATTTCATATGTCAGCTTGTCTATGCTAAAAAAACAAAAAATTTAAACTAAACTACTTCTAAGATAGATGTACTACTACCCCCCCACACTTAAACAAAAACGTGTCCTCACGTTATGAACAAGTAGTAACGAAGGCAGTAGCAATGCATGCATGTGAAATTTTTTTGCACCGGGTATAAACATAGTTCCGAATATAGCCACCCACCGAGTCATTTAAAACACCGATTGAAACTAAAGCACCGAATAAAAACATGTGTTTTAAAACAGAAATACAAACATCCACCGAAATAGTTCAAGACACCGATTACAAATATTTAAACGAAGTAGAAAAAGACTGGGAGAGTTCTTCTATTGGGTCTTCGCTCTGCAGCGCATACTCCTCTGGGATCGGGTCTCCAGCACGCCAACCTCTGGGCGGCGTCAAGTCCAGGTTGGCACCCTGTGGCGCCATGTATTCCATCACAAGCTGGGCGTTGAACACCCAGCGCTCGTCTATCTGAACATGCGCACGACTGCCTTGTGCGCTAGATTCAGCTCGCGCACGCCCTGTCTGGCGCCTGCTCCTTCTGGGCGCCACAGGCACAGGCGCCACTACCTCTGGCACAGCCCTTACATTCTCCAAACCGGGCCTGTAGCTCTAGTACGCGGTTCCATCCGCGCAAATCTTAATACCTTTGTACAAGCGCATCTTCTGGCGCGTCAGAAATTCTGCCCGAATGATGGTGTGCTCTTCCGTCCATGGCTCTATGCGCAGCGCACGCAAGAAGTGCGTGATCAAACCCCCGCACAACAATGGTACCTTCATGCTCACCACTTCCCAATAGTTGGTGAGCACGCGCGTGTAGCGCACCTTCTCCCCATAATAGAGGCCCTTCAAAACCTCTATGTCCATAAGCCCGGGTCTCTAAGATCCATTGTACCGGCCCAGAATGGAATGGGAGACGAGCCTTTGAAGATAAAACATCTTCGGATCTAGCAATTTGGTACCGAGGCTTCGTCCACCCGCGTAGGCCTTGCTTCCATCCGTCCAATCGTCCCAAGCCTCCTGGTCTGTGTGCTCATCAACTTGTGCGCCCGACATCTTATCAAATCCCATGACCGCCCCCAAATTGTGATGGAGTGGCCTCATAGTAGATACCGTGGTGACGGTATCGGATCCGGTCGCTAAGGCCTTCATATGATGCAAGGACCTCCATGACATCCTCAACGTCAGTGTCACAAGACAGTTCCATAAACGCTGCCCAACCGGTTGCGACGAAGGCCGCGTGTACTTCCTCGTAGAGTCCCATCTCCCGGAGGAACTCCTCATCAACAAACACAATAGGTAAAACCTCACAGCTACTGTACATCCTATACTTGATGTCGAAGTCCAGTTTCTCGTTTTGGTCCACACAGATTGACATGATAAGCAGCAAAAACACGGAAATAAATGAAACTAGTCCGCGTGTCCTGTCACGCGCGAGCACTGAGCAGATCTAGATCCACCAATACTTGTGTCCAAATGAACTGAATTTTGAACAGTAGAATACCTGCACTGAGATCTACGTTCTGGCCGAAAATCACGAAATTTTGGGTTGGGCGGCGGCGGCGGCGCGGCGGCGATAGGCGGCGGTCGGCGGTGGTTTTGGTGGCTTGGGGTTTTTGTGTTAGAGAGATAAGTTGAAAATGAAATGTAACACAAAACGAACCCCACACCACATATTTATAGCACAAAAAGCCCATATGCATGCATGGCCCAAAACTACATGGGCCCAAAACTAAAACTAAATCTAAAACTAAAACTAAAATTAAGCAAAAACTAAACACACACAAAAACAAACAAAAATAAACTAAGTTAAGTTTGTCGGGTACCTCCCGACGAGTGCTTTGTTTAACGTCGTTAGCTCGACGCAAGTTGTGCACCTATAGCGCACGGCCCTCCTCCCCCACACTTGAACCTTTGCCTAGGTCCTTAGCTCCTTTGTTTCTGGATGGCAACAATTCAAGTGAGTTAGTATCAGATAAACAAACAATTCAAGTGAGTTAGTATCAGGTAAAGAAATAGAAAATGCAAAGTCCCGCGTATTGGGCCCCTCAGATGCACCAGACTGTGCGCAGGTTAGCTCTCGCGCGTCCTTGAGTCGTGCAGCCCCATTATGTAGAACCATTCTACGTACTTTTTCTGCGTTCCGATGCTGGTCCCACGTGTCGTATTGTTCACAACTTCGCTCTCTATTCCTCTTATCTGGTGGCTTCATCTTTGTGTTATTCTGGCGCGCCATCGGTATCTTCTTCTGGTTGGTGCACAACATCTCAGCATGTGTCTCTTTAGGTCCGGATGCCTTGTCTCTGAACTTTACCTGATTTTCTACTATCGGTTCTTCAGATAACCTGAGTCTGTTTATGACGCCCAATCTGAGTTTGCGTTTCTTATCTTGTAGCGTCACGATACCGTTTCCAACGTCAATGCAAGCTTGTGCGGTTCTCATGAATGGTCGGCCGAGCAAAACTATTTCCCTTGACTCAGTGTTTGGTTTGCCCATGTCTACTACGTAGAAATCCGCTAAAAACTTGAGTCCGCCAACTTGTGTCAAGACATCTTCAATCTTGCCTTTTGCTTCGGTCCGTGAGTTGTCCGCAAGTAATAGACCGATATCTATAGGCTCTAGGGGTCCCATTGATGATGCAGAGTATAAAGAATATGACAATAAGTTTACCGAAGCTCCTAAGTCTAGCATACATTCGCTAGCAAACGTGTCTCCAATGGTGCGTGAGATGGTGAAAGTTCCTGGATCAGCGAGCTTCTCTGGGAAGTCCGGAGCTAAACATAATTTTAAACTAGCCTGGAAATCATTCAGCATGATTTCCTCATTCTTCTCCGATGCTTCAGGATTGATACGAGTGAAAACTGGTGCGACCACTAATTCTGTACTCAGCTCTACTGCGCCATAAGTAGAGCGCGTATCGGCTAGCGCGCTAGTACTGTCAGATTGTGGCGCGTCTATATGGACCATGTTGATACTTCCTTTCGGGTTCTGAATAACCTGAGAAGCTAGATTACCATCACTCGCTTTTTGCTCGTTTACTGCTGTGGCAATCTGAGTGACCTGATTCTCTATCAGCTTAAACCTTTTGTCATTCTGTTCTTCATTCTTTCGCACAGTCTCAGCCAACTGACCCACAATTTCCTCTAATGACTTCTCCGGCTGCTGGTTGTACTACGCTGGCCCCTTCAGCGCGTTTGTGTGGCGGGTTGTAAGAAGCAGCTGGCGCGTAAGGTCACGCACCAGTGGGTGCATTAGGTTGCGCGCGCCAGTCAGCGCGCGGTCTCTGGAAATTTTGCTCATTCTTTTAACTAAACCCGTTCTCAGCTAATCCGATTCTAGGCTGTCATTGCCTAGCTTGTCCATTATTCCATCGACCTATATCATTAACATCTACGTGTTCTTCGAGCAGGGTGGGGCATGCATCAGTCTGATGATCTGTGGCGTGACAGAATTCACATGTTCTAATATTGGCGCTCTGCTTCATCATCAACTTTTGCATCATGTCCTTCAGTTCCTTGATCTCTCCGGTTACGTCCACTTGATGCAGTGATCTGGCGCGATTATTCTCTAGAGACACTTGATATCTGACTTGATCCGCGGTGTCTTCTATCAACTTCCAAACATCTTCCGGGTACATGTTCCTCACATTGCCTCCTGCGCAAGCATTCAACAATCTGAGTTCCATCTCAATAGGTCCATTTAGGAAGTTCTCGATAAGCACATGTTGTGGGAGTCCGTGGTTGTAGCAGTTCGCCTCTAGTTCCCTGAACCGCTCGTAGTACTCTGATAATGACTCTCCATGTAACTGTTTTGGGGCAGCTAGCTCTCTACGAAGTAATGACACCTTGGCCGCAGGGTAGAACTTGTCCAAGAATCGTTCCTGCAACTCGGGCCACGTCCTTATTGAACCGGGTGCTAGCTCCATCAACCATTGTCTAGCTGAATCACAAAGCGAGAATGGGAATGCTCTTAACTTCAGTAGCTCTAAATCCTCGTTCCCATTCCTCATATGTTCACAGATGGCCGCGAACTCTCTAACGTGCTTTACTGGGTTTTCACTGGCCATATCGTGAAACTTGGGTATGTAGTGAACAAGCTGAGTCCGAAGTTCGAAGTGACCATCCATAGGCAGCACGATGCACCATGGTTGATTAATTGCCTGTGGGGCAGACATCTCCTTAATGGTGCGTCGTGCCACTGGTTGAGCAGGTACGCGCCCAATAAGCTGTGGCGCACGTACATCCATGTTATTCGGGGGCAGGTTGTCATTCCTTGGTATTTCAGCATCCATTCTAAACTCTAAGTCTCTGCGTACTTCTCTTCTGATTGCTACGAGTTCAGCTGGGTGTTAGCGAGCAAAGATGTTCTTGGCGTTGCGCACTGGCGCGTCTGGAGTCTCTATTCTTCTGCCGATTACACTATTCTCACCACTAGCTTCCATACAAAACAAAAACAACAGCTAAATTAAACGTAACTAATTTTTTTGGATTTTTATATAAGAAAACGAAAAGTAAATAACAAACTAAATAAAAAGAAAAAGAAAAGAAAACTTCTCTAGCGCGTTCCCCGGCAACGGCGCCAAAATTTGACGAGCACGTCGTTGAGTGCTGCAAATTTATCCCGGTTCTCCTACTAGTGTAGTCTTGGTAAGCTAGGGTCAAATCCACAGGGAACGGTGAGAAGTCATCTTTTATCTACAACTAAGATTGGGGTTGTGTGAGCAAAACAAATAAAAGAAAGAAAACAGGAGCGTGAGTTTACTACTGGCGCACGGAACAAATACAAGTGTAAAATACGGATAAGAGATGAGCTCAGCTTAGACTTATCACTATGAACTTCTATGTTTATCATTGGTTTTTCTAAGGATCTATGACAGATTCCGGTAAAGGTCTATATGATATTACTACCCAACCTAGTCTAATTAACCACGAATCCGGTAAAGGTAGTGATTAACTATTCTAGTGCTACTCCTATCATTCACTGTAACGTACCTGTGATAGTTTAACGTTAGATAATAGAGTCTATAATTAGGTATGCGGGTAAAGGCTTCGCCTAACTATCTAAACTAGTTATCATGCAAGTATGCTCGGAGTAATAATACTAAACAGGTCATGCATTAAGAGTAAAACCTCAAAACATATAATTCATAGATTTAAAGTGTAAACTGAATTCAGAAAGTTAGCTAGACATGCTGAACATATTCATCTCAAAATTTATATGAAAACAACAAGTAGAAATTCTATAGCCTGGTGCGCGTCTCAGTCTTGCGCTAGCAATTCTGCGATTTTCTCTTCTAATCTGCTCCAAGTCGCCTCTCTACGCCTATATGTACATGTGCGGGATTTCCTGATAGCTGTGTATTTATACTCTTGCCTTCTAGGGTTTCCACGAATAATTAGGCAAGAGAATATGTCCTTATTACTAAAAATCAGCTTTGGGAATATATTTATCTCTAAATTCCAGACTTAGAAATATTCTTTGCGTGTGATGATGTCATCACTCCGGATTTGTCGCTGATTGCTGACGTCATAATTTTGCTCTGCTCTACGCGACCCATACCCGCACGCCACACTGCTCGTGCGCTTGTTGGTCTTTAGCTCTTGTCAACTTTGTTGTCTTTTGTCCTGAGATTCAGCCCTCTTGTTGCACTTTTGTTCTAACTCTTTCAATCAACCTGAGATACAAAACTACACCAAAAGCGTAATCTTATACTAAATGTGTTAGAATCTACGCAGTGTAAAGGGCCTAAAACAGCATACAAAAGTGCTCTATCAGGTACATTGGAACGTTTAATGAATTAATTGTTGCTAATAAGCTTGTCCATTTGATGCGCATGAACCTCTGGTTGCACTCAAACAACCGATATACCACTCAGATTATGACTACAAGGGTAAGGGGGAGACTCTGCCTGATATCGCCAAGAGTGGTCTTAAATATGATCAAAAGTTTCATCTGGCGCGCGAGTACACCATGATTTGAGAGAAGCTCGTGAGCGAGGGCAGACGCGCGCTATGACTTGCGCAACATCAACAGATCCAAATTTTTTTATCCAAACTTTCATTCTGGTTTTGATGTCACTAATTCCCAGTTAAGCATTGATTATAATTATACACTTGAATGTTTGCCATGCATGAACAAAGCTGATAACAAAATAGGCAAAAATTCAAGTGTGGGGGGAGAACACTGCTGCGCCATAGTCTGCGCAAGGTACTGTCGAGCCAACGACGTTAAACAAAGGCACTTATGGGAGGTAACCCGTCTAATATGTTTTTATGTGCATGCATGCGTACTGCCTTCTTTACTAGTTGTGCATAACGTGAGGACACGTTTTTATTTAAGTGTGGGGGGGTAGTACATCTATCTTAGGAGTAGCTGACATGTGAAATCTCAAGAGGTAATTGTGCGCGAGAAACAGTGGCGTGTGCAACTTGTGCGCGCTACTTGCGCATCTGCGTAATTTGTGCATGTATAACCTATTCTAATTTTTTGTTAATTTTTTCAAATTTTGTGAGAACTCTTGAGTGGAATAAAGAGGGATGTGGAGTAGACAGAAACGTCCTGGAGAAGCAGTCGGCCGAAGAAAGCTTGAGGAGTGGTTGTATGATTATAAGTGGACGTGGAGGTTGCTCCTTTGCGATCAAAGGAAAAAGATCAAGCTCAGTCACGCAAGTGCCGAAGGCGAAACCCTAATGACGTGATGAGATGGGAAAACAGACCGTCTTTGTTTGAAGTTAGTCGCTCAGGAAGGGGAGCGCGGTTGCAAACGCGTGACCTGACTTGCGCGCGACTGATCAGAAGCGAGAGCGACTGCTATCCAAAGGCTATGACTGGGACCGTTCTAGGGAAGAAAATAAGATTCGGACCAGAAAAGGTGTTCAATTCAAAGGTTAAAGCTCAAAAAGCCGAAACAATGAAAGGAAGAACTTGTGCAACAATGTGTGTATCAAACTGTCCGAGGAAAATTAGTGAAGCGTCAAAGACGTAAGCTCAGAACCCTAAGGACGTGAATCAATCACGTACCAAAAGAAGCAAACACGAATAACCATGCAGTCCCGAATCAAGAAGAATTCGGTGATCGGTTCTTAAACAGGACTATCTCCCTATCATCCGAATTGGAATGCATTCCACAAGAGAGGTCAAACAAAGTTTGAATTAATTGCTAAAATCAGTTTAGTGTTGTATAGTTACACTTGCGCAGGTTATGTGAGTGGCGCAGAACATGTTGCGCGGTAAGTCCATTGCCAACGGTTACATTACACAAGCGGTAAGGAAGCCGGATTGTTCAGGGACGAACAAGAGTAAGTGTGGGGGATTTGATAAGGCACTTTTGTATGCTGTTTTAGGTCATTTACACTGCTTAGAATTCTATCATATTTAGAATTCTATCATATTCAGGTTAATTGAAAGAGTTAGAACAAAATGGCAGCAAGAAGGCTGAATCTCGGGACAAAAGACAACAAAGTTAACAAGAGCCAAGGAACCAACGAGCGCGCAAGAAGTGTAGCGCGTGTGTATGAGTCGTGCTGAGTAGAGCAACACGATGACGTCAGCAATCAGCGACAAATCCGGATCGATGATGTCATCACGCGCAAAGACTATTTCTAAGTTTGGATTTTTGAGATAAAGATATTTCCAAGAATGATTTTTAGAGATAAGGATGATTTCCAACATATTTTTTTCCTATTTTATCGTGGAAACCCTAGAAGGCAAGAGTATAAATACAGAGCTTGAAGGAAATCACAAGTATGCGACTTAGAGCGATTTAAGCCGAAGAGCGGAATTTGAAGTGGAGATCGCAGAGCCGTCGGCGCAAGACTGAGACGCGCGACTGTCGACGCGCAATCAGGCTATTAGTTTCAATACTTGTTGTTTTTCATATAAGCTTTGAGATGAATATGTTCAGCATGTCTAGCTAACTTTCTGAATTCAGTTTGGACTTTGATCTATGAATAATATGTTTTGAGGTTTATTCTAAATGCATGACCTGTTTAGTATTATTACTCCGAGCAAACTTGCACGATAACTAGTTTAGAAGTTAGGCGAAGCCTTTACCCGCAGACCCAATTATAGACTCTATTATCTAACATTAAACTATCAGAGGTACGTTACAGTGAATGATAGGAGTGACACTAGAATAGTTAATCACAACCTTTACCGGATTCGTGGTTAATTTGACTAGGTTGGGTAGTAATATCATATAGACCCTTACCGGAATATATGTGTAAGTTATTAAGCCTTTACCAGACCTTAGCCTACGTGAACAATCAGTCATAGATCCTTCGAAAACCCGTGATAAACATAGAAGTTCATAGTGATAAGTCTAAGCTGAGCTCATCTCTTGTTTATTGTCTAACTCTCGTATTGCATTCTGCGCGCCAGTAGTACTTGCGCTTCTTTTTCTTTTACTTGTTCACTTACACTCACCAACCCAATAGTTGTAGATAAAAGACGACTTCTCACCGTTCCTTGTGGATTCGACCCCGACTTGCCTAGACTTTACTAAGGAGGAGAGGGATAAATTTGCAGCACTCAACGACGTGCTCGTCAACTTGCTCTCCATAGACTCGGCTCAAGACAAAGACCCTTGGTACGTAGATTTTGTGAACTATCTTGTTTGTGGAACACTACCACGAGAGATCACGTAAGCACAAAAGAAGAAATTTCTCTGAGACGCTACTCGATACTATTGGGACAAGCCTTATCTTTATAAGTTGGGAGTCGATGACATATATCGTACGTGAGTAGCAGAAAAAGATCAACATAGAATCTTACGCAAATGTCATTCTTCGTTCTCGGGAGGACACGGATCCACATCCAAAACAGCCGCTCGAGTAATGCAGTCAGGATTCTACTGGCCAACTATTTTTCAAGATGCTCATAAGTATATTCAATCGTGCGACGCTTGCCAAAGATTGGGGAACATCTCGAGGAGAGATCAGATGCCTCAGAAGGGTATACTCGAAGTACAAATTTTTGATGTATGGGGAATTGACTTCATGGGACATTTTCTTTCATCTTACGAAAACAAGTACATTCTAGTAGCGGTTGACTATGTGTCTAAGTGGATCGAAGCCATAGCCACACCCACATGCGACGCCAAGTCCGTAAAGAAACTATTCAAGAAGATCATTTTTCCTAGATATGGTGTACCTCGAACTATCATTAGTGACAATTGAACGCACTTTAAGGAGAAACAACTCGAGAAGATGCTTCAAAAACATGGAGTATTTCACAAGATTTCGACACCTTACCACCCCCAAACCAGTGGTCGAGTAGAAGTTTCGAATAGAGAAATCAAAGCAATTCTAGAAAAGACTATTTCAGGGGCAAGGAAGGAAAGGGCGTCGAAGCTAGATGACACACTATGGGCTTATAGGACAGCCTACAAGACCCCTATTGGTATGTCTCCATACAAACTTATCTTCGGAAAAGCTTGTCACTTACAGGTAGAGATTGAGTACAAAGCCATGTGGGCTATCAAGAAGATGAATTTTGATGTTAGAGCTGCAGGGGAACACCGTATTGTTCAATTACATGAACTCGAGGAGATGTGCCTAAACGCCTAGAAAGCTCGAAAGTCTACAAAGAGAAAACAAAGAGGTGGCACGATAAGAAAATCATTGAGAAGAGATTCACAGTAGGAGACGAAGTGCTACTCTACGACACTAGGTTGAGATTATTTCTGGGAAAATTACGTTCCAAGTAGTCCAGACCATTCAAGATATCTAAAGTTTTTGACGACGGACAAATGGACGTAGACTGAAGATTTATCATGCTGGAGACCAATGCTATCTAGTACAGCAACTCGATCTCCATGAGGTCAAGTAGCTAAGAAGTGGAGCATATCCTCTCGAGAAGGGATCCTAGCAAAGGACTTCTCGAGTGTGTTTCTTTATGATATGAAGACACGGCTACGTCCTTGCCAGGACGTTAAACTAGGCATGTAAGTATTTATTTTTCCGCTCTTTATTGCTTTCTAAATTAGGAAAAATGCAAGTGTGGGGTAGAATATTATTTGGGAAAATTCCGGAGACAAATTCTTCCACTCGATCGATTAAACAACTTACTCGATCAAATCACGTTGGCAAATTAATATAGATTAAGCAATTTAAATGAATTTCTATTTCACTCGATCGAGTAAGATTCTTACTCGACCGAATTGAGTTGACCAAAAATTTAAATAAAATCATTTAAATAATTTAATCTCCCTTTATTCGCTCGAGTAAAAATTTTACTCGACCGAATCACACTACCCAAAAATAAAATACAAATTCAAAATTCAAAAATTCAAAAATCTAACCGTTGGACCAACTCGACCAATTAAATTTGGGCCAATTGGAAATTGGTCTAATTTAAAACCCTAAAAACACCACTCGACCAACCCTGCCTAACTCTACTGCTTCACTCTCTATCGAAACTCCCAAACCCACCGATTCACTCGACGGACTCCCAACCCTCAATTCAATTCAACAATGTCATGCGGCCAAGGATCGAGCATGGGAGGAGAAAGGAGGAGCATCGCGAGGAGATGGAAGGTTTCAACCCGAGCATGGAGCATAGCTTTAGGAAGCCACTTCAAGAGCCACGGATTACTCAACTCTTTGGTGGCTCGAGCAAGAAGGAAGTGGTAAGCTCCGTAGCACCTCACAAACCTACTTTGATCGAGCTTTGGATTTATGAGATTCTTGACAATATATTTATCAATGCCGGCTTGCTCGAGTGGGAATATTTGATGGGAAAACCGACACATCACAACCTTGTGGTCGAGTTCTTCTCAAGCTTCGAACCGTTTTATAACGAGAATGAATGCGTGTCGTGGGAGTTTGAGATAAACACCCAAGTTTTCAAGGAGGAGGAGTATTTGGATGGAGAATGGTTTTCGCCCGGAGGTGTTATTCCGTTTTGTACGGATGAGATGAGATTGCATGTGTGGAGGAAGCTCACCGATATGCGCGAGTATGACCCTAATTGCTCACCCAAGTGCCGAACGGATGGAGTATGGAAATACATCCATCGTATTATTTCAACAAACATCAACACTCGTGTTGACCAAGGTGCTCGAGTGTCTCGAGAAGATTTGGACTTAATGTACTTCATGGAGCGAGGAGACTCCATTGATTGGTTTTATGTCTTCACCGAGCGCTTCAAGAAGATGATCAACGCCAAGGAAAAGAGCAAGGCACTCGGCTGCTAATCTTTTATCACTTGCCTCGCAGAACGCTCATATTTTCGGTTTGAAGGCAAAGGATATTTTAGACCACTCGACACCACCCGTTTGGTCACGATGCAGTTGATGGATAGGAAGAGCAAGGAGTGGGTCTGTGTAAAGGAGATGCCCAAGCGTGTCGACCGGAAAGGGAAGAAGAAGATGGGCAAAGGATCGAGCTTCGATTGGGAAGAGTGCTAGGAGAGCCTCTTTTTGTTGTTTATTTGTGTTTGTATTTGATAACTTTTTGCCGTACCGTTTGCGGTACTTTGTTGATTGCATCTTGAACTTGCACATACTTGTTTCTATTTGCCATATGCTCTTATAATCGCCAAGTTTTACGAGCGCAAAATGAAGCAAGAAGGACACTGCTTCACTTGACCGAATCTATGGATCATTCGGTCGAGTAACCCACAACACTTAAACAACTCGACCCAAACTAGAAAAATCTGATTTTCAACAAAGCCCACTCGACCACTCAGCCCAATTCTTTCATAAACAAAATATCTTGAGCAACCCTAATAAATTCTCAAAACTTCCATATATTAAATCAAAGGATTTAATATTCCATTAATAGAAACCTTTGATATACTCACGGATTTATCAAACTTTATTAGGTAAGTTACTACTCGAGTGACTATAGAGCTAAACTACATTGGATTTATAAAAACCGATCGAGTGTCATGGTATATTCACCATTCAACTCGACCAACTCAACATACTCGATCAACATGTCTCAATCCAACTTACTATCCAAAAAGACCAAAGCACCTTCCCAACAAAGAACTCAAGTTGAGTTTGTTCACCCCTATGACCCATCCTACCCACCAAATTTTGACAACATAGACCATGCACAAACCTATGAACAAATAGTTGAAGATGTAAACTGACTCAAACCTTTGGTGAGCTCGATAGCCCTTCATGAGAAGACAATGCAAAGCCTTAGCATTAGTGCCAAAGTTTATGACATGTTTAACCGAGCTTCACTCGACGTTGATGTTGTCTTCAACAAGCCATGCTATAAGGAACTTGTCTATGAGTTCACTGCCTCGTTTGAACCTGTTGAAGTAGATGGTTTCGCATCTGATTATGACGGATGGAAATTCAGGATTCAAGACTTGGACTTTTATTGGACACGACGAGAAGCATATCGATATCTTGGATTTCCTGAAGGAGGAATTTGTCACTTGGCTACGGAATCACAAAGAATTCAGATATGGAAAGACATCAGCCACCATGACTTCATTGGAGACTCGCCTTCACCATCGTCTATTAAGAATCCCGTTTGGAAGTACGTGCATCGTCTGATCGCTACGACTATAAATTGCCAACTCGAAACTGTTGATGTAGTTACCCGAGAGGACTTGAACATTATCTATGCACTCGACCAAGATGAACCAATCAATTGGTTTGATGCGTTTACGACCATGTTTAAGGGTATACGGCAAGCTTACTACTCTTCACAGTACGTGGGATGTACTTCATTGATCACTAGCATAGCCATCGGTTGCCAATTTATTCTACCCGGAAGATACACTGAATTCAGCGAATTGGACTTTAACTTGTTAAGGAAATTAGCATTCCTCGCCAAAAAACCCGCTAAATTGGAAAGGGTAAGGAAAAGCTACCTAGAGCAAAACACGGTCCAAGAAGCCTAAGAAAAACAATTTGGGGATTGAGTGGTATGAGGTTCGTAGGGTGACTATCAAGGAGTTTCGCAAGTCGAATGGAGAACCAATTGAGATCGAGTCGGATGAGTGATTAACTCCCATTATTTATTCTACAAATAATCATGTCTTTCTTTGTAAAACAAAGTTAGATATTCAATAAAGAAGAAATTTATCACTTACCAAATTTTAGGGTTATCCAAAAATCAAATTCAGAATTAAGACACCTTGAAAAGAAAAATAAAAACTCACTTAATTTTTGAATTTTGGTCGAGCTCACTCGACCAAGTAAGAAGGTCACTCGGCCGAGTGAACCTGCACTTAAAAAAAAATTAAACTCTCCCATTCGGTCGAGTCATCTGATTCACTCGACCGAGTCAAGCTGTTGGGCCATATCACCTTAAACATTAAACAAAGCCTGGCCCAACTACACAAAACAAACCCTAACTCGACCGATTTAAACAGTTAGCCATTTTCACTTCACTTAACCAAAATCTCACCTTTCCCAAATCCTACACAAATTCGAACACCAATGGAAAACCAAGAGCGGAGCAAAGTAGTTTTCAAGAGAAGGAAGTTGTCTAAACAAAGAATTGAAGTCACTCGACCGGAAGAAAACCCTCACCCGACCGACTCGAGTGCAACTCGACCTATTGATGGTAACAACCCCTATTTTGTTGAATCTACTCCCTATCCGTTCAATGCACAAATTAGACTTGTTTCGGAGATGAAAGTAAGAGAAAAGAAGCTTATGTATGCTATTTTAGGTCCTTTACACTGCTTAGATTCTAACATATTTAGTATAAGATTGCGCTTTTGGTGTAGTTTTGTATCTCAGGTTAATTAGAAGAGTTAGAACAAAAGTGCAACAAGAAGGCTGAATCTCGAAACAAAAGACAACAAAGTGACAAAGGGCCAAAAGACAACGAGCGCGCGAGCAGTGTGGCGCGCGAGTGTGGGTCGCACATAGCAGAGCAAAATGATGACGTCAGCAATCAGCGAAATATCCGGAGCGATGACGTCATCACGCGCAAAGAATATTTCTAAGTTCGGTTTTTGGAGATCAAGATATTTCCAAAGCTGATTTTTAGAGATAAAGATGGTTTCCTACAGATTTTCTTGCCTAATTATTCGTGGAAACCCTAGGAAGCAAGAGTATAAATACAAAGCTTCATGGAAATCACACATATGCAATATATATGCGATTTATAGGCGATCAGCTGCGTAGATAGAGAGCGGAGCGCGCGAGCTTCCGACGCAAGCCATACAACGCATCACTCAAATTTGCTTTTTACTTTAAGTTGTTCAATATTTATTCTTGACATGTATACATTCAGTATGAGTAGCTTACTTACTGAATTTGGTTTGGATTCAGATCGATGAATTACATGTTTTGAGGTTTTGTTCTTAATTACATGATAAGTTTAGTATTATTATTCCAAGCTCAATTGCATGATAATTAGGTTAGACAATTAAGGGAAGCCTTGCACCGCAGACTTAGTTGTAGAATCTGTTATCTATAGTTAAACTATCAGCAGTACGTGACTATGGATGATAGGAGTAACACTAGAATAGCCGATAGCTATCTTGACCGGATTCGTGGTCGACTAGACTAGATTGAGTAATAATATTATACGGACTTTGACCGGAATGTATGTATAGGTTATTAAGTTGTGACAGGACCTTAACCTACGTGAACATTATATCATGTATCTTTAGTATAGAAATGTGAGGAATGCTGAATGCTTGCGCAGGAGGCAATGTGAGGAATATGTATCCGGATGATGTTTGGAAATTGATAGAGGATACAGCGGACTAGGTCAGATATCAAGTATCCCTAGAGAACAACCGTGCTAGATCTCTGCATCAAGTGGACGTTACTGGAGAAACTAAGGAGCTAAAAGATATGATGCAGAAGCTGATGATGAAGCAGAGCGCCGATATGAGACCGTGTGAATTCTGTCACGCCACAGATCATCAGACAGGCGTGTGCCCCACCCTGTTCGAAGAACACGCAGATGTGAATGCCATAGGAGGGTGGAATAATGGACAGGCTAGGCAAGGACAGCCTAGATTCGGACTAGCTGAGAACGGGTTCAGTTGGAAAGGTGAGAAGAACTTCCATAGACCGCGCGCCGAAGGGCCAGCGCAATATAACCAGTAGCCGAAAAGATCATTAGAGGATATTGTGGGTCAGTTGGCTGAGACGGTGCGAAAGAATGAAGAGCAGAATGACAAAATGTTTAAATTGATAAATAATCTGCTCACTCAAATTGCCACTGCTGTAAACGAACTGAAGGCTAGCGACGGCAATCTGCCTTCTAAGGTTATTCAGAACCCGAAAAGAAGTATCAACATGGTTCAGGTGGACGCGCCACAACCAGACAAAACTAGCGCGCCAGTTGACACGCGCGCTACTGATGGCGCAGCAGAACTGAGTACAAATTTAGTTGTCGCACCAGTCTTCACTCGCATCAATCCTGACGCATCAGAGTAGAATGAGGAAATCATGCTGAATGATTTCCAGGCTAGTTTAAAGTTGTGTTTGGCTCCGGACTTACCAGAGAAACTTGCTGATCCAAGAACCTTCACCATCCCATGCACCATTGGAGACACGTTTGCTAGCGAGTGCATGCTTGATTTAGGAGCATCCGTGAACTTATTACCGTATTCTTTGTCCTCTACATCATCAATGGGACCTTTAGAACTAGCCGAAATCGGGCTATTAATTGCGGACAACTCACGGACCGAAGCAAAAGGTAAGATAGAAGACGTATTGACTCATGTCGGTGGACTTAGATTTCTAGCAGATTTTATGTAGTCGATATGAACAAGCCAAATACAGAGGCAAGGGAAACAGATTTGCTCGACCGACCATTCATGAGAACCGCAAAAGCTTGCATCGACGTCGGTAACGGTATTGTGACACTCCAAGATAAGAAACGCAAAATCAGATTGGATGTCATCAACCGAGTCAGATTGACTGATAAGCTGATTATAGAGAATCTGGTGAAGTTCAGAGACAAAGTGCCCGATACTAGAGACAAACATTCTGAGGTTCTACGCGCCAATCAGAAGAAAACATCAATGGCGCGCCAGCACAAGCCACCAGACAAGAGGAGTAGGGAACGCGATCGAGAACAGTATGATACGTGGGACCCACACAAGAACGCAGAGAAGGTGCGTAGGATGGTTCTACAGAACAGAGATGCGCGACTTAAGGACGCGCGAGAAGTCAAATGCGCACAGTCTGGCGCATCGGATGCAAACAATAAGCAGAATATCATTTTTTCTGTTTCTCTTCCCTCCGATCATATTAATTATATTCATGCTTACTGAACCGCAAAAAAAATGAGATACATTAGGCAAAAGTTCAAGTGTGGGGGAGGAGGTCCAAGCGCTATAGGATGCGCAACTTGCGTCGAGCTAACGACTTTAAACAAAGCACTCGCGGGAGGTACCCCGACAAACTTAACTTAGTTTTTTTTCGTGTTTTTTGTGTGTGTTTAGTCTTTGCTTAGTTTTAGTTTTAGGTTTGGGCTCCAGTTATTTTTGGGCCATGCATGCATATGGGCTTTTTGTGCTATAAATATGTGACGTGGAGTGAAAATTGTGTCACAATTCATTTTTGCCTTCTCTCACTAAAACTAGCCGTTACACACCAAAACCGCTGCCGCCAACACCACCGCGTCTCTACCGTCACTTAGCCCAGAATCACGCGACCTTTTGCTGACAAGTAGATCTCAACAAAGGTACTCCACTGCTCAAATTTTAGTTCATTTGGAATAGTTTTGGTACGGTAATTTTGCAGTAGAGTATCCAGATCCAGATCTGAGTCACGCGCGCAGACAAGTCACGTACAGTTCGGGAATATCAATTGTTTTCAATGGCAATTTCTGCAAGTCAGGCTGAGAGGGAGATGTTTGAGGAAAGGTACGAGCAGTTCAGTAGCTGTGAGGTGCTTCCGTCCGTGTTTGTGGACGCGGCATTTCTCCAAGAAATCGGCCTATACGAGGATATTTATGCCGCGTTCACCACAACGGGATGGGAGAACTTCATGGAGCTCTACTCTGACACCGATGTGGAAGATGTGTACGAGTTCCTTGCTTCGTATGAAGGACTGGCATACCGGATTCGATACCGTCACCGCGGTATCTACTATGAGGCGACCCCATCGCAATTTTGAGCAGTTATGGGACTAAGTAGGATGCCCGGGGCTGTAGTGGACAACCACTCGAACCAAGAAGCGTGGGAGGAGTGGACCGACGACACAAAGGAATATGCCGGTGGTCGGAGTCTTGGAACGGAATAATTGGACCCCAAGATGTTCTACAAGCAACGTCTCATCTCACATTCCATCTTGGGTCAGTACAACGGGTCGCAACGTGCCGGGCTAATGGATATGGAAATCTTCTGAGGTCTCTACTACGGGACAAAGGTACGCTACACGAAGTTGATCACCACTCTTTGGGAGATGGTCAGTGCACGTGGACCGCTCGTGTGCGGTGGGCTTATCACCCACTTCCTCCAAGCACTGAACATGTCACCGTGGTTACCAGAGCATCAAATTGTCGGGGCCGAATTTTTGACACGCCAAAAGATGAGGATGTTCTGAGGGGTCAAGATTCGAAGGAACGGATCAGTCTATTGGAGCTACATACCCGAAGTGGAAGCACTGGGGGATGATGATGGAGAGGAACTCGCGCGACTACACAACCCACGCTACCTGCGCAGGTGGATGAACGCTGGGTGTTCAATGCCCATCTTGTTATGGAGTATATGGCGCCACAGGGTGCCAACCTGAATCTGACCCCGTCGAGGGGATGGCGTGCAGGTGACCCAATTCCAGAGGAATACGCGCTCCAGGATGCCGACACGATTGAAGAACTCACCCGATCATTCTTGTCTTCTTCTTTTTAAATATTTTGTGATCGGTGTAATGAACTATTTCGGTGGTTGTTTGAATTGTTTATTTTAAAAACATGTATTTTGACTTGGTATTATGTTCTGAACGGCGTTTTAATTTTAATCGGTGTTTTAAATGATTCAGTGGTTGGCTATATTTTGAGCGGTGTGTGACCATGTGCTATACTTGGTGCAGAATTTTATATGCACGCATTACTACTACCTTCTTTGCTACTTGTGCATAACGTGAGGACATGTTTTTGTTTAAGTGTGGGGGGGGTAGTAGTACATCTATCTTAGGAGTAGTTTAGTTAAAATTTTCGTTTTTTTTAGTTTAGATAAACTGAATGTGACATCTCAAGAGGTAATTGTGCGCAATAAACAATGGCATGCACGACCTATGTGCTACTTTAAGTCCTTTACACTGCTTATATTCTAACACATTTAGTATAAGATTACGCTTTTGGTGTAGTTTTGTATCTCAGGTTTAAAAGAAGAGTTAGAACAAAAGTGCAACAAGAAGGCTGAATCTCGGAGCAAAAGACAACAAAGCTTACAAGAGCCAGAGATCAACGAGCGCGCGAGCAGTGTGGCGCGCCAGTCTTAGTCGCGCAGAGCAGAGCAAAACGATGACGTCAACAATCAGCGAAGAATCCGGAGCGATGACGTCATCAGGCGCAATGAATATTTCTATGTCTGGAATTTAGAGATAAAGATATTTCCAAAGCTGATTTTTAGAGATAAAGATATATTTTCTTGCCTAATAATTCGTGGAAACCCTAGGAGGCAAGACTATAAATACAAAGCTTCATGGAAATCGCAAGACATGTACGTAGAGGCGCAGATAGAGACGATTTAGAGGTCAATTAAAGAAGGAGCACAAAACTGCCGGCGCAAGACTGTTTCGCGCACCAGGCTGTAGTGTTTTTACTTGTTGTTTGCATATAGATATTGAGATGAATATGTTCAGCATGTCTAGCTAACTTGTTGAATTCAATTTAGACTCTGACCTATGAATTATATGTTTTGAGGTTTTATTCTTAATGCTTGACCTGTTTAGTATTATTACTCCGAGCATACTGATGAGTGTTAGAAATGTCTATTTTAAGCCCCTACTTTCATGCTTATTTCATATGATTATAACGTAAAATATATTACTTTTGATACTTTGATTGATGTTTCAAGTCAAAAGCACGGTTTACACCTTACGAAGGAGCATAAATGGAAATATGAGGAAAAGCACGTGAATTCGGCCTAAATCAAACATAATTTGGAGCATTTCTGCAATTCTTAGACCGAGTGTACTAAAGTACCTTACTCGAGCTAAAGAAGCCAAAGACTCATGTTACTCGACCGGAGTAAATACACTGCTCGAGCAAGTTGTCACGTGATCAAGACCATTCGTATGGATTATCTCCATTAACTCGAGTGATTTAATACAGAAGATAAGAAGACCTTTCATTACTCGATCATTTAACAAGTGGATAAGGAAGACTTCATTTACTCGGCCATTTATGATAGGAGTTAAAGCAAGACCTTTCATCACTCGACCCTTGATTGATCTACACTATATAAGCATCACAAGATTTGAAGAAGTTGGCTGCTGCTGCCCGAGCTACCTACGGGGGCTGAAAAATAAAGTGATTGATCTAGTCGAGTAAACCAAGTGAAGAAGAAGAAGCCGAGAGAGCTCAAGACCGTGTGAATTATAGAAGTTTTGTACTCGAGATAACGAGGAGAATAGCAGCAGCTTTGGAGCTCGACCGTGGATCATCAATCACTGAGAATTTCTAAACTTTACTCTTGTTTTATTTACAATCGTTTTACTTTACATTGTTTGAACATGTTTGCATTATCACTCGAGATGAGTGAGTAGTTTCTTATGATGAGGATTTGATGAATCTCTAATGCTTATGAATAACTAGAACATGATTATTTAATTTATATGAATCAATTCTTGTATGATAATTGCGTGTGTTGAATCATACCCGAGCTTAATCTTCATAAAATAGGTGTCCTGACAAAACATCTAGAAGTGTAGGTCGGAGTAGTATATCTAGGGAAGGACCGAGAGGTGAACTTAGATATTTTGGAATCAATACAACCATTAGATCGAGTATATTAGCAAAGCGAGAGCAGCGAGTATATTTGGTGCATGAATGTATTAATAAGCGTATTTGACAGACTAGTGAAAACATTCGAGAGTGAGAAACTAGTTGAGTAGATGTTTACGTGCGAATCCAACATTCGAGAGTGAGGATTCGTATGCTAATGCTACTCAGTCTAAATTCTATAATATAAATCCAACATTCGAGAGTGAGGATTTATATTATCATATAACTATATTCTAGATTAAATTGTCATCAAGAAGGAAATTCATAACTATAATATAAATGCAACATTCGAGAGTGAGGATTTATATATCTTGTTTGAGTGAAACCATAAGTATTAGTGGAGGATTCTCATCCTTGTCATAGTTTTTAATATTTGATAACAAACCTTTTCTTTGAATATTGCCTTTTAATAAATAATATTGCCTTTGAAATAAATAAAACTTAAGAACTAAATTGAAAGCTAGTAATTGAGTTAAAAAAATTAAAAGCTAGTAATCGAGTTTGAAATATAACTTGACTCCACTGTTCCCTTGGGTTCGACACTAGGTCACCCCTAGTTCTATAAATTCTTTTGAGTTGCGTGCTGGAATATTTATTCATCTATATTGCACACGTCAAAATGGCGCCGTTGCCGGGGAACGGTGTTTAGTTTTTAGTTTTTAAAATCTTTCACTAGTTTAATTTTTAGTTCTAGATTTCGAGTCACTCGAAATCGTAAATAAATAAAAAAAAAAAAAAAAAAATATAGTAGTAATAAAAACTTTCATTTGCTTATTTTTCTAGCTATTACTAAAATTCATCTTTTTGTAGGTGAATGCAATCAAACTCTAAAGCGAAGAAAAAGGTGCAAGTGGACGTCACAAATTCAAGTTCTAGCTCTTCGAGATCTTCTAGACCTTTAACTCAACTTCGTGGAATTTCCTTTGACAATACCGAAGAAACCGAGATCAAAACTTACTCGACCAGATATGGAAAATCAATCACCAAGGAGCAGCTCGAGCAGGGGCTGAGGTCGAGCAACCAGCCGAGTATACATAACTCCAACCATTGGAAGTTATGATTCTCCATTCGCATTCCAATGAAGAAGGATACGATTTGAACTTCGAGGAGGACTCATCCAAATGATCAAGAGTGAATCATTCGACGGATACGGTAACCCTCACGTTCATCTTAATAATTTTACTGAATTATGCCGTACGTATAAATTTGCAGGAGTACCTAGAGAAATAGTTTACATGAAGCTATTTCCATTTTCTTTAACCGATGGAGCGAAAGATTGGCTTCAAGGACACGAGCCAAACATTCAAGACATGGGACGCCTTAGCCCAAGCTTTCGTAAACCAATACTTTCCCCCTGCAAAGGTAAAACGTATTAGGGATAGAATTAATAAATTTGTGCAAGGCAACAATGAATCTTTTTATGAAGCGTACGAACGATTCAAAGGACTTCAACGCGAATGTCCTCATCATGGATATAACAAATGGGAATTGTTGTCGATGTTCTACGATGGAATGGACGAGAATAGTCGATTACGCATGGATCAAGGAAGCGGAGGAAGCATCATGGGACTACCCGCGAGCGAAGGATTCAAGGTTATAGAGAAACTCGCATGGAACAGCCATCAATGGGGTGGAGACCGAAACCATCTAAAGAAGGAGGAACTTGAGCCGAGTACGAATTCAGTCACGAAAGCCGACTTTAATAACCTTTCAAAAACCGTTAACTCTTTAGTGCAAGCCCTTTCTAACCTTAACTTAGATAAGAAGAAAACCAATCAAACGTTACGAGGTTAGCGAGCACACTGAAGAAGTTACGGACCTAAAGGAGGAGAAGACGTTAGCTACATAGCTCGAGGACAAGGATCCTACGTACCCCCTCAACAAAGGCAGACTAGATTCTACTCAGATTCGAAACCACCATACCCTACTCAAGGGTACAATAACCAAACCCAGGTAAGTCTCAATACTTCACGAGACCAAGCTAGAGGAGACTACCCGAGCAACCAAGCCTCGAGTCAGAACTACGGCCCGAGCACAAATCAGAATTTCAACCAAAGGAAGGAAGACAAGAAATCCGAGGAACCTACCTTAGCGCAACTAATGACTCAGATGATAGCTACTCAAGCACAACAGAGCAAAGACATTCAGAATATATTCGCAGAAATCAAACAAGGAAAAGCCGAACAGAAGATGCTTGAGACACAGTTTGCGCAACTCGCTTCAACGCATTCAAGGAATCCCGGAAAACTTCCTTCTCAACCCGAAATAAACTCAGCCGACTTAAGCGCTATCACTTTGAAGAGTGGTAAGGAGCTTGAAGGACCAAGACCAAAGAAAGCACAACAAATTCAGCCGAGCAAGATGAACCGAGTAACACTCAGCAGCCCGAGCAGGAAGAGGAAGCCACGGACAAGGAAAGTGAGCCGCCTTACGTAGCACCACCACCTTACGTTCCACCACTTCCATTCCCAAACAGACAAAAGAAGGTAAAAGAAACAGCCGCATTCAAGAAGTTTGCTGAAATTCTCGGAAAGCTTAGCATCACTCTACCATTTTCAGAGGTAATTTCTCAAATGCCCACCTATGCTAAATTCTTAAAAGATATTATAACTCATCGTCGTGAATTATGTGATGTAGACCATGTTGCCTTAGGACCTAATTCTAGTGCCGTAATACAACGTAAGATGCCTAAGAAACAAAAAGATTATGGTTCATTCACTATACCGATCGTCGTAGGAGATATAATATTGATGATGCCTTATGTGATCTAGGAGCAGGAGTTTCCATAATGCCATTTATCTTATATGAAAAATTAGGAATAGGAGAACTTTCTAGCACCACTTTAATTCTTAGACTAGCTGATAGGTCTAAACGAGTACCAATTGGTGTGTTAGAAGATATGCCTGTTAAAATTGGAGAATTCTATGTTCCTGTGGATTTTTATGTGTTAGAAATGGATGATAACCCTTATGCCGAAATTCCTGTTATTATGGGAAGACCATTTTTAAACACAGTCAAGGCATTGATAAATTGTGGCGATGGTTCAATCGAGTTGGACCTAGGTGAGGACAAGGTAAAATTTTATCTTTCTAAAATGATGAAAGCACCTACTTGTTCTTTGGATTGTGATTTGTTTGATGCTAATGTTCAAATAGTGATATAGTTGATATTTCCGCGCTAACATTTCTTGAAAGTGAAGGAAAGAAGATGAAAATATGTCGAATCTCATGGATGAAACCGAGTACTCGACCGAGTCATTTTCGGTCGAGCAGAATTTGACCGAGCAGGAACTTACCGAGCAATCCTTCAATCATAAGCAACTCGAGCAAAGGTAATGAATTTGGTCAGGAATTGAAACCTCTTCCACCAAATCTAAGGTACGAATTTTTAGTTTCAGAAAAATTTTCGCCGTAATTATGCTTTGCTAAATCAATGAAACTATGAAACTCATGCATGTTTTACGTACACATAAAGATGCTATAGGACACTCTATAGATGATTTAAAAGGAATTAGTCCCGACGTATGCATGCATAGGATTCGTTTATGCGATGACGCAAAACCATCTAGGGAGTTTCTTAGGAGACTAAATCCCAAATTAGGTGAAGTTGTTCTGAAAGAAATAACAAAACTTAGAGATGCAGGAATCATATACTCGATCCCCATTCAGATTGGGTTAGCCCAATCCACGTCGTTCCAAAGAAAGGAGGATTAACCGTAGTTAAAAATGAAAATGATGAATTAATCCCCACTAGAACCGTAACCGGATATAGGATGTGTGTCGATTATAGAAAACTTAATAAAGCAACTAAAAAAGACCATTTCCCTATTCCATTCGTGGATCAAATGTTAGAAAGACTTTCCGGGCACGAGTACTTTTGTTTCCTCGACGGGTATAGTGGATTTTTCCAAATACCTATCCACCCCGAGGATCAAGAGAAGACCACGTTCACATGTCCATATGGAACGTTCGCGTATAGAAGAATGCCTTTCGGGTTATGCAACGCTCCGGGAACTTTTCAACGGTGTATGATGTCCATTTTCTCCGAGTACCTCGAGAAGACTATGGAAGTTTTTATGGATGATTTTTCAGTTTACGGGGACTCGTTTGACGATTGTTTATCGAATCTATCCAAAGTTCTAGCTCGATGCATTGAGATGGACCTAGTTCTAAACTGGGAGAAATGTCATTTTATGGTTCAAGAAGGAATAGTGCTCGGACACTTAGTTTCAAAACGAGGAATAGAAGTCGACAAAGCCAAGATCGAGGTGATCGAGAAGCTCCACCGCCTAAGGATGTACGAGGTATTAGAAGCTTTCTCGGACACGCCGGATTCTACAGAAGATTTATCAAAGACTTCTCGAAGATAGCAAAACCACTCACAAACCTTCTCGCTAACGATGTTAAGTTCGTGTTCGATGATAAATGTCATGAAGCGTTCGAGACGTTAAAGAAGTTACTCACAACCGCCCCGATCGTTCGAGCACCAAATTGGGATTTACCGTTCGAACTAATGTGCGATGCAAGCGACGGAGCGATTGGAGCATGCCTCGGACAGAGAGTTGATAAACGTCTTCATGTCATTCAATACACGAGCAAGGCACTCGATGCAACCAAGAAAACTACACCACAACCGAGAAGGAGATGTTAGCGGTAGTTTACGCATTCGAAAAATTCAGACAATACCTCGTTGGATCAAAGACCATTGTTTACTCGGATCACGCAGCACTCAAATACTTGATGAACAAAAAGGACGCAAAACCAAGACTTATTAGATGGATCCTTTTATTGCAAGAGTTCGCATAGAGATCAGAGACAAGAAAGGAGTCGAGAACGTAGTAGCCGACCATTTATCTAGACTCGAGACTACCTTAGAGATAAAGGAAGTGGAGACCCTATCAAGGATTCATTCCTAGGAGAATACTTGCTCTCCATAGACTCAGCTCAACAAAGACCCTTGGTACGCAGATTTTGTGAACTATCTTGTTTGTGGAACTACCACCAGAAATCACGTATGCACAAAAGAAGAAATTTCTCCGAGACGCTACTCGATACTATTGGGACGAACCTTATCTTTATAAGTTAGGAGTCGATGGCATATATCGTACGTGTGTAGCAGAAAAAGATCAACATAGAATCTTACGCGAATGTCATTCTTCATTCTCGGGAGGACACGGATCCACATCCAAAACAGGCGCTCTTGGCCAACTATTTTTAAGATGCTCATAAGTATGTTCAATCGTGCGACGCTTGCCAAAGATCGGGAAACATCTCGAGGAGAGATCAGATGCCTCAGAAGGGTATACTCGAAGTAGAAATTTTTGATGTATGGGGAATTGACTTCATGGGACCTTTTCCTTCATCTTACGGAAACAAGTACATTCTAGTAGCGGTTGACTATGTGTCTAAGTGGATAGAAGCCATAGCCACACCCACATGCGATGCCAAGTCCGTAAAGAAATTATTTAAGAAGATCATTTTCCCAAGATATGGTGTACCTCGAACTATCATTAGTGACAATGGAACGCACTTTAAGGAGAAACAACTCGAGAAGATGCTTCGAAAACATGGAGTATATCACAAGATTTCGACACCTTACCATCCCCAAACCAGTGGTCAAGTAGAAGTTTCGAATAGAGAGATCAAAGCTATTTTAGAAAAGACTATTTCAGGTGCAAGGAAGGAATGGGCGTCGAAGCTAGATGACGCACTATGGGCTTATAGGACAGCCTACAAGACCCCTATTGGTATGTCTCCATACAAACTTATCTTCGGAAAAGCTTGTCACTTGCCGGTAGAGATCGAGTACAAAGCCATGTGGGCTATCAAGAAGATGAATTTCGATATAGAGCTGCAGGGAACACCGTATTCTTCAATACATGAACTCGAGGAGATACGCCTAAACGCCTATGAAAGCGCGAAGTCTACAAAGAGAAAACAAAAAAGTGGCACGATAAGAAAATCATTGAGAAGAGATTCACAGTAGGAGACGAAGTGCTACTCTACAACACAAGGTTGAGATTATTTCCGGGAAAATTACGTTCCAAGTGGTCCGGACCATTCAAGATATCTAAAGTTTTTGACGACGGACACGTGGAATTATTACAAAAGGAAACACATTTAAGGTCAACGGACATAGACTGAAGATTTATCATGCTGGAGACCAATGCTATCTAGTAGAGCAACTCATCTCTATGAGGTCGGATAACTAAGAAGTGGAGCATATCCTCTCGAGAAGGGATCCTAGCAAAGGACTTCTCGAGTGTGTTTCTTTATATGAAGACACGGCTACGTCCTTGCCAGGACGTTAATCTAGGCCAGTAAGTATTTATTTTTCCGCATTTATTTTTCCGCACTTTATTGCTTTCTAGATTAGGAAAAATGCAAGTGTGGGGTAGAATATTATTTGGGAAAATTCCGGGGATAAATTCTTTCACTCGATCGAGTAAACCACCAACTCGACCGAGTCACGTCACCCAAATTAATATAGATTAAACAATTTAAATGAATTCCTATTTCATTCGATCGAGTAAGATTCTTACTCGACCGAATTGAGTCGACCATAAAAACTTAAATTAAATCATTTAAATGATTTAATCCCCCCTCATTCGATCGAGTAAAAATCTTACTCGACCGAATCACACCACCCAAAAACAAAATTCAAAAATACAAAATACAAAGATCAAAAAAATTATCAAGAATCCAACCGTTGGACCAACTCTACCAATTAAATTTGGAAATCGGTCCAATTTAGAAAACCCTAAAACATCACTCGACCACCTTCACTCTACCTACTCGACCGCTTCACCTTCACTCTCAAAACCTAAATCCAAAGCCACCGATTCACTCGACCGACCCCCAATCTTTCAATTCAATTCAACAATGTCGAGCGGCCAAGGATCTAGCATGGGAAGAACAAAGACCCTCGCAAGGAGATGGACGGTTTTCAACCCGTGTGGGGAACTTAGCTTTAGGAAGCCATTTCAAGAGCCGCGGATTACTCAAGACTTTTGTGGCTCGAGCAAGAAAGAAGTGGTAAGCTCGGTTGCACCTCACAAACCTACTATGATTGAGCTTGGAATTTATGAGATTGTTGACAACATATTTATCAATGCCAGCTTGATCGAGTGGGAATATTTGATGGGACAACCGACACATCACAACCTTGTGGTCGAGTTCTTCTCAAGCTTTGAACCGTTTTATAATAGAATGAATGTGTGTCGTGGGAGTTTGAGATTAACACGCAAGTTTTCAAGGAGGAGGAGTATATGGATGGAGAATGGTTCTCTCCCGGAGGTGTTATTCCATTTTGTACGGATGAGATGAGGTTGGAATTATGGAGAAGCTAACCGGTATGCGCGAGTATGACCCAATTGCTCACCCAAGTGCCTAACGGATGGAGTATGGAAATACATCCATCGATCATTTCTACGAACATCAACACTCGGTTGACCAAGGTGCTCGAGTATCTCGGGAAGACTTAGATTTAATGTACTTCATGGAGCGAGGAGACTCCATTGATTGGTTTTATGTCTTCACCGAGCGCTTCAAGAAGATGATCAACCCAAGGAAAAGAGCAAAGCACTCGGCTGCTCATCTTTGATCACTTGCCTCGCGGAACGCTCATACTTTCAGTTTAAAGGCAAAGGAGATTTTAGACCACTCGACACCACCCGTTTGGTCACTATGACGTTGATGAAAAGGAGGAGCAAAGAGTGGGTTTGTGTCAAGGAAATGCCTAAGCGTGCTGACCGGAAAGGAAAGAAAAAGATGAACGAAGGAACAAGCTTCGAGTGGGAAGAGTGCTAGGAAAGTCTCTTTTTGTCGTTTATTTGTGTTGTTTTTAAGAACTTTTTGGACCTAGCCCAATTCTATCCTAAACAATAGAATATCTCGAGTAACCCTAATAAATATTCATAACTTCCATATATTAAATCTTTGATTAAATCTTTGATTTAATATTCAATTATTAGAAACCTTTGATATACTAATATTTATCACACTTTATTAAGAAAGTTACTACTCGAGTGACCTTAGAGCAACCATACATTAGACTAATATAAAAACCGATCGAGTATCATGGCATATTCACCATTCAACTCGACCGAATCATCATACTCGAGCAACATGTCTCAATCCAACCTACTAGCCAAAAAGACCAATGCACCCTCCCAAAGAAGAACTCAAATTGAGTTTGTTCACACCTATGACCCATCCTACCCACCAAATTTTGACAACATAGACCATGCACGAAACTATGAAAGAATAGCTGATGATGAAAACCGACTCAAGCCTTTGGTGAGCTCGATAGCCCTTCATGACAAGAAAATGCAAAGCCTTGGCATTAATGCCAAAGTTTATGACATGTTTGGCCGAGCTTCACTCGATGTGGATGTTGTTTTCAACAAGCAATGCTATAAGGAACTTGTCTATGAGTTCATTGCTTCGTTTGAACCTATGGAAGGAGAAGGTTTTGCATATGATTATGAAGTATGGAAATTCAGAATTCAAGACTTGGATTTTTATTGGACTCGACAAGAAGCATATATCTTGGATTTCCTGAAGGAGGACTTTGTCACTTGGCTATGGAACAACAAAGAATTCAGATTTGGAAAGATTAGCCGCCAAGACTTCATTGGAGACTACCCTTCACCATCCTCTATCAAGAATCCCGTTTGGAAATACGTGCACCGTCTGATTGCTATGAAAATTAATTGCCAACCCAAAACTGTTGATGTAGTTACCCGAGAGGACTTGAACATTATGTGGGCACTCGACCAAGATGAACCAATCAATTGGTTTGATGTGTTTACCACCGTGTTCAAGGGTATGCAGCAGGCATACTACTCTACACAGTACGTGGGTTGTACTTCATTGATAACTAGCATAGCCATCGCTTGCCAATTTACTCTACCTGAGAGATACACAGAATTCCGAGAATTAGACTTTAACTTGTTAAGGAAATTAGCATTCCCAACCAAACAACCCGCTAAGTTAGAATTTGCCTATAAGTAGACCCTTTCGAGAATGCGCGCTCGGTTAGGAACTTCAATGATACAAGCAAAGGAAAGGGTAAGGAAAAAGCTACCTCGAGCAAAACACGGTCCAAGAAGCCTAAGAAAAATAATTCGGGTATTGAGTGGTATGAAGTTCGTAGGGTGACAATCAAAGAATTTTGCAAGCCTAGTGGAGAACCAATTGAGATCGAGTCTGATGAATGATTAAACCTTATTTCCTTATTTATTCTACAAATAATGATGTCTTTGTTTGGAAAACAAAGTTAGAAATTCAATAAAGAAGAAATTTATATCTTACCAAATTTTAGGGTTACTAAAATATAATTCAGAATTAAAACACTTTGAACATTCTGAATTTTGGCCGAGCCCACTCGACCAACAAAGAAAGTCACTCAATCGAGTGAACCTGCATTTAAACCGAAATCACACTCTTCAATTCGATCGAGTCATCTGGTTCACTCGACCGAATCAAACCATTGGGCCATATCACCTTAAACATTAAACAAAACCTAGCCCAACTACACAAAACAAAACCCTAACTCGACCGATTCAAACACTTAGCCGTTTTCACTCAACCAAAATCTCACCTATCCCAAATCCTACACAAATTAGAACACCAATGGAAAACCAAGAGCAGAGCAAAGTAGTTTTCAAAAGAAGAAAGTTCTAAACAAAGATTGGAAGTCACTCGACCGGAAGAGAACCCTCACCCGGCCGACTCGAGCACAACTCGACCTATTGATGGTAACGACCCCTCTTTAGTTGAATCTACTCCCTATCCGTTCAATGCACAAATTAGACTAGATTCGGAGATGAAAGTAAGGGAAAAGAAGCTTCGGAATTTCAAAGTTCTTACTCCTTAATTTCCGGACATTGAATTTCTAGACAAAGTGGTGTTGATTTTTGATAAGATTGAACCGAGGTTTAAGAACCATGGATTAGGATTTGTGTTTGGTGATGATCCGGGTGTGTACGAAAAGGTAGTGCGCGAATTTGTTTATTCGGTTAAGAGCAAATGGCGAGTGGTCGAGTTAAGAAGACACAAGATAGAAGTTGTGAAAGAATGGAAATTTCGTTTGGGAAACAAGGACTTTGTTCTCTCTAGTGATGAATTAAGAATTGCTTTTGGTTTGGAACATTGCAAACCATGTTTAGCGATCACTAAGATTATGAGGAACATAGTTTGGAGAGAAATCACAAACGGTAGTATGGATTATAAGTCGGGTAGCACGGCTACAAAGATTAGAAGTTCGGAATGGAAGTTTATACATCGTCTTATAGCTACTTGCCTTTACCTTCGTAGTGATAAGGGAAGATTCGTGAACAAGGATGATTTGGATATAATATGTTGTATGCACGAGGATCTTCCGTTCAATATGCTCACTTGCATCACTCGAACACTTGAAGAATGTCTCTTGAGGTCATTCAAAGGATTATATATTGGTGGAGGACATTTTGATACCATGCTTGCTAAGCATGTAGGATTTTCACTCGACCCAATAAAAGCATTGCTGAAACAAGTACTAGGAGAGGTTGAGCTACTAAGTCGTGGACTTGTTAAGAAGATAAAACTCAGCGGAGGAGATATTATTATCTTACCCGAAAACGAGGACAAAGATGATATTAGTCACGACTCACCACCACCCGAGACCAATTCCCTTGATGAGCTTTTAAGGAATTCTAGGAATATGATTGCATGGCAAAGGGACATCACTAGTTGGTACACCGACATGGCTATTTGGCAAGGAAAAATGATGAGGACATTATTCACTCACACCTCGTGTGAAGGATACCGATCACCACCTAGACCGATATTGCATCACTCGACTGAAGAAAACGTTCAAGAAGATGAAGAATTCGTAGATGCAGAAGATAACGTAGGTGACGACGAATAGGTCTAACAACGAAACAACGTCCGAATCCTTAGAAACACCTGATATCTCCCAAACAAACAATCAACACAACCAACTTTCACAACTAGAAAAGATTGATCGAGTACTTGACATTTGCACTTGTTTGAACATTTTAACTAATTATCTATCATGTTTTGCTTTGTTTGTTATATAAAGACAAATCTTTGTTAGCATTGCAAGAATGGTAGATGTGCAGCGCATTGGAAAGTCAAGATACGAAGAATAATGTCAAGAACGATATACTCGACAACCAGCTAAGTATCTCTACACCTTAATCTTAATTTATTGCTTAGGGACTAAGCAAATTTTTAAGTGTGGGGTGGGGAGTAGTATGCATACAAATTTTCATGATATATACATTGCATACTTTTCAAAATTTGCATACATCCTACTATTTAAATGAAAAACACGTTGAAAAATGTCAATTATACATGCTAAACAAGATCGAGCACTTAGATTAAAAATGTTTGCTGAGAAACTCATGAATTGAAATTTTTGAATTGAACGATTTCACGATAGAAAATTTATCTCTTGTGACTCAACATAAGAGCTTGCCTAGTTTGATTTTTCTTAGAAATTTTTGTCATAACACCTTGAGAAAAGTAAAGTTTTATCCAATTTCATAGAGGAAAATTTTTGAACAAAACATGGATAGTATTTCATAAAGCTATTGTATTGCCTTTAGGTGACTTAAGCATATCTCGTAGTATATGGTGCATTTGTTGTAACACTCGAGTTAATATTTTGGCATCTAGTCAAGTCTTAAGTGTGGGGTTGTCCGATAAAGTCGAGCATTTGCCGAGGGTTAGGAAAGAAAATAAAATTTATTTCCCCCTTGAAAGTATCTGCCTTGATAAAAAATTAGAAGAAAAAATATATAAAAAGAGAGAATATATTGTTTCCCCACTTAAGTCCTTGCTATTGCCTAAATAATGTGGCGATTCGAGTGAAGCTGCCGAGTGATAACCATTGAGAATTGCTTAGGGACGATCCTTGTACTTATGTACGTAGGCATGACATGCTTTTGAGAGAAAAATTCATGAAATATGTGGTAATCATCCGGAATTCCTCTACTCTTATGGATTACGACGTGTAGTCTAATTCTTGGGCAAGAATTCTTGACCTTGACCTTATGGACTAGCCCTTGCTAGCATAGGTGATTGGTTCGGTGAAACTCCTCTTGAAAATTGTGTTTGACTTTGTGATTTTCGGTGTAAGTTGGGAATGGAGAGAAAGGACAAATCAAGTTATACTTTGAAGTGTTTTTGATTAAAGAATGATGCAAAAGAATGTTTGTTGAATTGACTAGTTATGTAAATGAACACGATAAATGGATGATGTGCTTTTTAGGATTTGTGAGTATTCCGTTATCTGAAAACTCTCACGAGACTAAAACTCGTCCGCTAGGGCAGCCTAGAGGTTTAAAGGATTAATGCATATGCTAAATGCATTCGTGATTTTCTACGACAGTGAACTAGGATTAGAATAACTTTAGAAATCTCAAGAGTAAAAAATAAGCTTAATACTTGTTCGGGACGAACAAGGATTAAGTGTGGGGTATTTGATCAGTGTAAGAAATGTCTATTTTAAGCCCCTACTTTCATGCTTATTTCATATGATTTGAACGTAAAATATATTACTTTTGATACTTTGATTGATGTTTCAGGTCAAAAGCACGATTCCAGCCTTACGAAGGAGCATAAATGGAAATATGAGGAAAAGCACGTGAATTTGGCCTAAATCAGACATATTTGGAAGCATTTCTGCAATTCTTAGACCGAATGCACTAAAGTACTTGACCCGAGCTAAAACAGCCAAAGACTCATGTTACTCGACCAAGAGGACACACTGCTCGAGCAAGTTGTCACGTGACCAAGACCCTTCGTATGGATTCTCTTCATTCACTCGACCATTTAATACAAGAGTTAATACAAGAAGATAAGGAAGACCTTCCACTTACTCGATCATTTAACACAAGTGGATAAGGAAGACTTCCCATTTACTCGGCCATTTATGATTAGAAATTAAGGCAAGACCTTTCATTCACTCGACCCTTGTGATTACACTTCACTATATAAGCATCACAAGAGGTTCAAAGAAGATTGGCTACTGCTGCCCGAGCTGCCTAGGGGGCCGAAAACCCTAGTAAAGTGATTGAGATTGATTGAAGTCTAGTAAACCAAGTGAAGAAGAAGAAGGAACCGAGAAGAGCTCGGAAGATAGTTTGAATTATACAACCAGATTTTGTACTCGAGATAACGAGGATATTGCAGCAGCTTGGAGCTCGACCGTGGATCATCAATCACTGAGAATTTCTAAACTTTACTCTTGTTTTATTTACAATCGTTTTACTTACAATCGTTTGAACATGTTTGCATTATCACTCGAGATGAGTGAGTAGTTTCCTTATGATAGGGATTTGATGAATCTCTAATGCTTATGAATAACTTGAACATGACTATTTAATTTATATGAATCAATTCTTGTATGACTATTGTGTGTGTTGAATCATACTCGAGCTTTATTTTCATAAATTTAGGTGTCCTGACAAAAACATCTAGAAGAGTAGGTCGAGTAGTATTTTCTAGGGAAGGACCAGAAGGTGAACTTAGTTTATTTTGGAATCAATACAACCATTAGATCGAGTATATTAGCAAAGCGGAGCAGCGAGTATATTTGGTGCATGAATGTATTAATAAGCGTATTTGGACAGATTAGTGAAAACACCGGGAGGAATTAAGCTAGTCGAGTAGATGTTTACGTGCGAATCCAACATTCGGAAGTGAGGATTCGTATACTAATGCTACTCAGTCTAAATTCTATAATATAAATCCAACATTCGGAAGTGAGGATTTATATTATCATATAACTATATGTTCTAGATTAAATTGTCATCAAGAAGGAAATTCATAACTATAATATAAATCCAACATTTGGAAGTGAGGATTTATATCTTGTTTGAGTGAAACCATAAGTATTAGTGGAGGATTCTCATCCTTGTCATAGTTTTTAATATTTGATAACAAATCTTTTATATTGCCTTTTGAATAAATAACATTGCGTTTTGAATTAAATAAAACACTTAAGAACTAAATTGAAAGCTAGTAATCGAGTGTAGAGAATTAAAAGCTAGTAATCGAGTTTGAAATATAACTCGACTCCACTGTTCCCTTGGGTTCGACAATAGGTCACCCCTAGTTCTATAAATTCTTTTGAGTTGCGTGTACGAATATTTATTCACTTATACCGCAAGCCGGTCAGCAGCACCTCGCACCTACTGTACATTCTGAACTTGATGTCGAAATCCAATTTCTCGGACTGGTCAATGCAGATCGACATAGCTGGCAGCACTAACAATGCAGAATATACTAAAACTGGCGCGCGTGTCCTGTCACGCCCGAGCACTATACAGATCTAGATCTGGAACTTCCACTGCGAAAATTGAACCACTAAAACTTCTCCAAATCAACTGAAATTTTGACAGTAGAGTACCTTTGTGGAGATCTACGTTCTGGCAGAAAATTGTCTGATTCTGGGTATTGCGGCGGCGGCAGCGCGGCGGCAGTCAGCGGTGGCTTTGGTGGTTTGGGGTTTTGTGTTTAGAGAGATAAGTTTGAAAGTGAAATGTAACACAATTTTACCCCACATCACATATTATAGCATAAAAAGCCCATATGCATGCATGACCCAAAAACTAACTTGGGCCCAAAACTAACTTGGGCCCAAAACTAAAACTAAACCTATAACTAAGCAAAAACTAAACACACACAATACATGAAAATAAAACTAAGTTAAGTTTGTCAGGGTACCTCCTGACGAGTGCTTTGTTTAACGTCGTTAGCTCAACGCAAGTTGCGCATCCTTCGGCGCTCGGACCTCCTCCCCCACACTTGAACCTTTGCCTACTTTCGTCTTATCATCTTTTCTGCAAGGCAAAAATTCAAGTGGGTTAGTATTAGAAGAATATACTAAATTAATATGATCAAAAGGAAGAGAAATAGAGAAAGCAAAATTCTGCGCATCGTTTGATGCGCCAGACTGTGCACATGTGACTTCTCGCGCGTCCTTGAGTCGCGCAGCCCTGTTCTGGAGAACCACCATGCGCACCTTTTCTGCGTTCCTATGCTGGTCCCACGTATCATACTGTTCCCGACCTCGTTCTCTGCTCCTCTTGTCTGGTGGCTTCTGCTGGTGCGCCATAGGTGTTTTCTTCTGATTGGCGCACAGAACCTCAGAATGTTTGTCTCTAGTATCGGGGATTTTGTCTCTGAACTTCACCTGATTCTCTATAATCGGCTCATCAGACAATCTGACTCGGTTGATGACATCCAATCTGGTTTTGCGTTTCTTATCTTGGAGTGTCACAATACCATTACCGATGTCAATGCATGCTTTTGCGGTTCTCATGAATGGTCGGCCGAGCAAACAAATTTCCCTTGCTTTAGTATTATGTTTATCAATGTCGACTACATAGTAATCCGCTAGAAATTTAAGTCCACCGACATGAGTCAATACGTCTTCTATCTTACCGTTTGCTTCGGTCCGTGAGTTGTCCGCAAGTAATAACCCGATCTCAGCTGGTTCTAAAGGTCCCATTGATGACGCAGAATACAGAGAATAAGGCAGTAAGTTCACAGAGGCTCCTAAATTTAGCATGCACTCGCTAGCAAATGTGTCCCCAATAGTGCACGGAATGGTGAAGGTTCCGGGATCAGGAAGCTTCTCTGGTAAGTCCGGAACTAAACACAGCTTTAAACTGGCTTGAAAATCATTCAACATGATTTCCTCATTCTGCTCTAGTGCATCGGGAACTACTCGCGTGAAAACTGGTGCAACGACTAAATCTTGAGTTATCTCTGCTGTGCCATCAGTGGTGTGCGTGTCAACTGGCGCAATCATTCTATCTGGATGTGGCGCCTCCACCTGATCCATGGTGACACTCCCCTTCGGACTCTAAATAACCTAAGAGGGCAGATTGCCATCACTAGCCTTTAATTCATTCACTGCTGTGGCAATCTGAGTGAGCTGATTCTCTATCAACTTAAACCTCTTGTCGTTCCATTCTTCATTCTTACGCACCGTCTCAGCCAACTGACCCACAATGTCTTCTAATGATCTTTTCAACTGCTGGTTATACTGCGCTGGCCCTTCAACGCGTTTGTGCGACGGGTTGTAGGAAGCAGCTGGCGCGTATGGTCGCATGCCAGTAGGAGCATTAGGTTGCGCGCGCCAGTCAGCGCGCGGTCTCTGGAAATTCTGTTCGGCTTTCCAACTGAACCCGTTCTCAGCTAGTCCAAATCTAGGCTGTCCTTGCCTAGCCTGTCCATTATTCCACCCTCCGATAGCATTCACATCTATGTGTTCTTTGAATAGGGTGGGACACGCGTCTCTCTGATGATCTGTAGCGTGACAAAATTCACACAGTTTAGTATCAGCGCTCTGCTTCATCATCAGCTTATGCATCATAGCTTTCAGCTCCATAATTTCTCCGGTAACGTCCACTTGATGCAGAGATCTCGCACGGTTGTTCTCTAGGGATACTTGATAGCTGACCTGGTTCGCCATATCCTCTATCAACTTCCAAACATCCTTCGGATACATATTCCTCACATTGCCTCCTGCGCAAGCATTCAGCAGTCTGAGTTCCATCTCAGTAAGTCCGTAGTTGTAGCAGTTCGCCTCTAGTTCCCTGAACCGCTCATAATATTTAGATAATGATTCCCCATGCAGCTATATCGGCGCGGCTAGCTCTCTTCTGAGTAGTGACACCTTAGCCGCAGGGTAGAACTTGTCTAGGAGTCTTTCCTGCAACTCGGGCCACGTCCTAATAGATCCCGGTGCTAGCCCCATCAACCATTGCCTTGCTGAATCACATAATGAGAGTGGGAAGCTCTTAACTTCAGTAATTCCGTCGTTCCCATTCCTCATGTTTTCACAGATAGCCGCGAACTCTCTAACATTTTTCACCGGATTCTCACTAGCCATATCATGGAACTTTGGTATGTAGTGAACAAGCTGGGTCTTTAATTTGAAATGACCATCCGGGGGCAGCAACATGCACTAGGGTTGATTAACTGCATGTGGAGCAGACATCTCTTTAATGGTGCGTCGCGCCACTGGTTGAGCAGGTACGCGCACGACACGTTGTGGCATGCGTACATCCATGTTGTTGGGTAGCTGGTTGTCGTTCCTCGGTATTTCAGCATCCATTCTGAACTCTAAGTCTCTGCGTACTTCTCTTATGATTGCTTTGAGTTCAGCAGGGTGTAGGCGAGTTGTGCAGCAGGTGGACCAGACCGTATATTGTCACAAAGATTTTTGCGCACGTAGCAGTGGAAATAGAAGATGAAAGTGATCATCACCGTTTCAAGGTTAATGGCCAGAGAATGAAGCATTACCTTTCCAGACCCATACCACCAGCACTTGAGTTTGATCTAATGGAACCAGAAGAGCAAGAGGTGCATGCCACAGAATCTACAAGCGCACATAAAGATACTAGTGCGCGTGATCCGTCGCGCTCTAGGACTCGCGCATCCTTGCGGAGGGACATTCATAGACCACAGGAGCAGTAAATGGATCGGAATTTGTCGAGCCAACGACAGTAAACAAAGGCACTCATGGGAGGTAACCGCTTTTTCTATTTAATTGCATGCATGCGTACTTCCTTCTTTACTACTTGTGCATAACGTGTGGACACGTTTTTGTTTAAGTGTGGGGGGTAGTACATCTATCTAGATTAGTTAGTTTATTTTTCATTTTTTATTTTTTAAACTATCTGAATGTGTAATCTCAAGAGGTAATTGTGCGCGAGAAACAATAGCTTGCGCGGCAGGTATGCGTTACTTGCGTGCATCCGCGTAAATTGTGCATATATGACTCATTCTGATTTTTGGTTAATTTTTTCGAATTTTGTGTGCACTCTTGAGTGGAATAAGGAGGGATGTGGACCTGATATAAAATTCCTAGAGAAGCAATCGACCGAACGAAGCTTGATAAGCGATTATATGGTTCAGAATGGCCGCGGAGGTTGGTATTTCAAGATCATCGAAAACAAAGAGCATCTTCCATAGCTGTTATCCGAAGGTGATTATTGGAACCGTTCTAAGGAAGGACAAGATAATCCGGACCAGTAAAGTATTCAATTCTGAAGTTAAGCTCGAAAGGCCCAACAATGAAATCCCCAAGAACGCGAATAAAATTACGTACCAAAAGAAACGAACACAATTAACCATACAACTTGCAGTCAAGGTGAAATTTCGGTGACCGGTGCTTAAAAAGGACTGTCTCCCAATCATCCGAATTAGAATGCATTCCACGAGAGAGGTAAAAAAAATTGAATTAATTACCATAATCAGTTTTGAATAGTACAGTCACAGTTGCGCGAATCATGTGAGTGGCGCAGAGAAGGTTGCGCAGTAAGTCCATACACGCACACATTGCACAGAGTTAAGGAAGCCGGATTGTTCAGGGACGAACAAGAGTAAGTGTGGGGGATTTGATAATGGTTTGATAGAGCATGTTTGTATGCTGTTTTAAGTCCTTTACATTGCTTATATTCTAACATATTTTAGTATAAGATTACGCTTTTGGTGTAATTTTGTATTACAGGCTGATTAGAAGAGTTAGAACAAGAATGCAACAAGAAGGCTGAATCTCGAAACTAAAGACAACAAAGTGACAAGGTGCAAAAGAGCACTGGCGCGCGAGCACTATGGCGCGCGAGTATGGGTCGCGCAGAAGACAGCAAAACGATGACGTCAGCAGACAGCGAGATATTCGAAACAATGACGTCATCATGCGCAAAGAATATTTCGAAGTTCAGTTTTTGGAAGTCAAATATTCCCAAAGCTGATTTTTAGAGATGAAGATGATTTCATACAGATATTTTTGCCTAAATATTCGTGGAAACCCTAGGAGGCAAGACTATAAATACAAAGCTTCATGGAAATCACAAGTGCGCGTACTTGGAGAGAGAAAGAGCAGAATTTCGGCCGAGCCGTGCGCGCGAGCTGTCACGCGAGCGTGACGACGCATCATTGCCTTGTTATTTTAGTTGTTCTATAATTATTCTTGAGATGTATTCATTCAGTATGTGTAGCTAACTTACTGAATTCGGTTTGGATTTGAATCTATGAATTATATGTTTTGAGGTCTTGTTCTTAAATTGCATGATTAAGTTTAGTATTATTATTCCGAACTCAATTGCATGATAATTAGATTTGGCGATTAAGCAAAGCCTTGCACCGCAGACTTAGTTGTAGAATCTATTATCTATAGTTAAACTATCAGAAGTACGTGACTGTGAATGATAGGAGTAAAACTAGAATAGTCGATAGCTACCTTGACCGGATTCGTGGTTGACTAGACTAGAATTGAATAATAATATCATACAGACTTTGACCGGAATGTATGTGTATATTAAGCTGTGACAGGACCTTAACCTGCGTGAACTTGCATCATGTATCTTTAGTGACCGAGGATAAACATAGAAATTCATAGTGAAGAATCTGAACCGAGTCCATTCCAAAATCCTCTGTCATCTCCCAGTTATCATCCTTGCTTACTTGCTGTCTGATTGTGCGCCAGTTACACTTGCGCATAAGTTATCTTTTCTTTTACTTGTTTTTACTCACAACCCCAATCCTTAGTTGTAGATAAAAGACACTTCTCACCGTTCCCTGTGGATTCGACCCCAGCTTACCAAGACTATACTAGTAGGAGAGCCGGGACAAATTTGCAGCACTCAACGACATGCTTGTCAGGCACTTTCATATGTTGTTTTGGGTTCTTTACACTACTTGTATTTCTAACATTTTAAGTATTAGATTACGCTTTTGGTGTAATTTTGTATTTCAGGTTTATCAGAAAAGTTAGAGCAAAAGAGCAACAAGAGGGCTGAATTCCCTAGCAAGAACAACAAAATGACAAGAATCGGAAGAACAAAGGAGCGCGCGAGAAGCGTAGCGCGCGAGTTGTGTCGTGCAGAGGCAAAACGATGACGCCAGCAGTCAGCGACAAAACCGAGCGATGATGTCAGCATGCGCGAGAATATTTCCTAAGCTGATTTTTAGAAGATAAAGATGATTTCCAAATATTCTCTTGCCTATTTTACTGCGGAAACCCTAGATGGAGCATATAAGTACAAAGCTAGAGACATGAACCATCATCCGTGTGTGCATCCGTAAGAGAACCACCAAGAAGCTACCAGCGCGAGCAGAGCGACGCGCAGACCAGACTCGACGTTCAGATTTGTCTTGTTATTTTAGTTGTTCAACTTAAACCTTGAGATGTATACATTCAGTATGTCTAGCTAATTTACTGAATTCGGTTTGGATTTTAATCTATGAATAATATGTTTTGAGGTCTTGTTCTTAGTTGCATGATATATTTAGTATTATTACTCCAAGCGTAATTGCATGATAATTAGGGTAGATAATTGAGCGAAGCCTGACCCGCAGACTTAATTATTGAATCTGTTATCTATTGTTGAACTATCAGAGGTACGTGTTTGTGAAACGTAACTAATTTTTTTTTGGATTTTTATATAAGAAACGAAAAGTAAATAACAAACTAAATAAAAAGAAAAGAAAAGAAAAATTCTCTAGCGCGTTCCCCGGCAACGACGCCAAAATTTGACGAGCATGTTGTTGAGTGCTGCAAATTTATTCCCGACTCTTCTACTAGTATAGTGTGGGTAAGCTGGGGTCGAATCCACAGGGAACGGCGAGAAATTGTCTTTTATCTACAACTAAAACTGGGGTTTGTGAGTGAAAGTAATTAAAAGAAAAGAAAACAGTTGCGCAAGTAGAACTGGCGCCCAGTAAGTAAGTAGTCACGCAAGAAGTTAATAAATATGCAAGAGATGAGCTCGGTTCAGATTCTTCACTATGAATTTCCACATTTATCATTGGTTACTAAAGATTCATGATATAATGTTCACGTAGGTTAAGGTCCTGTCACAGCTTAATAACCTACACATACATTCCGGTCAAAGTCCTTATGATATTATTACTCAATCTAGTCTAGTCGACCACGAATCCGATCAAGGTAGCTATCACTATTCTAGTGTCACTCCTATCATTCACAGTCACATACCTCTGATAGTTTAACTATAGATAACAGATTCTACAACTAAGTCTGCGGTGCAAGGCTTCGCTTAATTGTCTAACCTAATTATCATGCAACTGAGCTTGGAATAATAATACTAAACTTATCATGCAATTAAGAACAAAACCTCAAAACATGTCATTCATAGATCTGAATCCAAACCGAATTCAGTAAGTTAACTACTCATACTGAATGTATACATCTCAAGAATAAATATTGTACAACTAAGGTAACAAAGCAAATCTGAATGACGCGTCGTCAGGCTCGCGTCCGCAGCTCGCGCACACGGCTAGGTCTGAATTCTGCTCCGAGCCGCTTATTCCCTCTCTGCGCGCCTTTCTGTGATTTCCATGAAGCTTTGTATTTATACTCTTGCCTCTTAGGGTTTCCACGAATTATTAGGCAAGAAAATATGTAGGAAATCATCTTTATCTCTAAAAATCAGCTTTGGGAATATCTTGATCTCCAAATACCAAACTTAGAAATATTCTTTGCGCGTGACGACGTCATCGCTCCGGATATTTCGCTGATTGCTGACATCATCATTTTGCTCTGCTGTGTGCGACCCATACTCGCGCACCATACTGCTTGCGCGCTAGTTGGTCTTTGGCTCTTTTGTCACTTTGTTGTCTTTTGTTCCGAGATTCAGCCTTCTTGTTGCACTTTTGTTCTAACTTTTCTAATCAACCTGAGATACAAAACTACACCAAGAGCGTAATATTATACTTAAATATGTTAGAATCTAAGCAATGTAAAGGACTTAAAACAGCATACGAAAGTACTCTATCAAAGGGTCCCCGACATAACCTGCGTCTGATAACCCAACCCTAATCTGGAAGGAGTTGAACGCATGCTTAGAGAAATCAATTGCCCTTATGCTCTCTTTCTTTTCCTCTAGACAAGAAATCGAATTGAAATCACCCGCGAGAATCCAAGGCTCCGTAATAGTTGTAGAGAGATTGACGAAAGAGTCCCACAAGAGAATTCGTCTATCCATGTCATTAAAGGCATTGACTACTATTAATTTTGCTTTCTTAGTAAACCCTGAATAATAAATTGTGGCTATAACACACTGATCCTTCCACTCAAAATCTTCCAGTTTCAATGTGTCCTTCCGTAAAATCCATATGTGGGAATATATGCTACCTCCATGACAAAACTGGGGACAACCCAACCTCCTACTTGCATAATCCAATTGAGAATTATCAATCTTTTGTTCAATAATTGCTAAAACATCAATAGCATGAAACACAGATAAGCCTTCAAGGAGTGCAATAGTGTTTCTGTTACCGACTCCTCTGGCGTTCCAACAGCGGAGCTTAAACATTGGCAAGGGCGAGGCATGTAGCATCTCGTCATAGCCTTGTCTCCAAGGATTGTTAACGTTTGGATGCACCAGTAACTCTTTAACCTTCACTTTATCCAAAAGCATCAACAGGGCCTTGACCGACCTGCGTGTCTTGTCTGATTTTGAATGAGAAGTAACATCTTTATTTGTATCTCCAACTTTCTGAATCTTATTAATTCCTAGTTGTATAGCAGAAACACTTCGTTAACGCTCCCTTCACTTTGAACATTAGTGTCCATGAATGCAAGGGGGAGCTCTTGAGCCTTAACAACTTGTTGTATAGCAGCATTCCTTACTGGTTTCCTAATCTATTTGACATTAAAGTTTAATCCTCTGACCTTGAGCTCACTTAGCTCTCCTTGCTTAATGCTTTGAGAAACTAAGGCCCAAGGCAATCTTCTTGTTTCTCAGTATTCGTATTCTGGGCTATGTTGAGTTCGGTCTCTGTTCCAGAATTATGGGGTATAGTAGTCAGGGAATTCTCTTTCCTTTGAGAGCTTTGGACTTCTGTTTGCTTGTTTTGAAGAGTCCTACTGTGTTTGTTGCGAATCTCAATCCACCCCCTTATCTCCTTCTGGATTTGGTTTCTTTTTCTGGGCATGAATGAGATCCTTATCCATGTCCTTTTTCTGGCCTTTGCGACACTCATTCACATTATGCCCATGGAGTTTACAGCGAGTGCAATACGCCATGCTGCCTTCGACAACAATGTCTTGAAATAAACCTCTATCCTTTGGAAGGCTAATCCACACCTTCCTCGGGAAAGGTTTGGTGACATCGAGCTCGACACAAGCTCTTGTGAATGCTGGGCGGTGAGATCCTTAGTTCTACTATCTGTATCCAGGAAGTTAGTAAAGGATGGTGTAATGGCACGAATGCAAGCCTTATTGAACAGTTCTAGAGGCAACCTAGGGAGTCTTATCCCTTTTGTGATTTGAGGAATCTCTTTTTTGGGATTGTACTTAGCACTCCATCTAAAAAGGCGGAAGTTAGCATGGCCAACTTTCCTAATAGGTGATAATGCACATTCATATGATGTTTTATTGCCTCTACATTACGTTTGTTTGTATATTTTGTTGTATAAGATTATGCTTTTGGGGTAGTTTTGTATTTCAAGAAAGATTGTGAGATAAGGACGAATGTGCATTATAGACAGATGATTTAGAAGCTTAAAGTGCAGGAAAAGAACAAAGGATCAAGCTTGGGAAGAAGAAGCAGACCACGATCGTTTTGAACAGACGTGCATCACTAAGGTCGCGTGCATACACATGGATCACGGATGATGATATCAGCAACGCAGAATATATTTCCTATGCGAGTTTTTAGGGATAAACATAGAAATTCAAGGTTATCTCTTTCTAAATTCAAACATAGAAACACTAGAAACTTTTGTATAAATTGGAAGCCATAGTTTAGAATCAAGAGAGCCAACTTACACTGAGACAGACGAATTGTTGACAGATGCACGCGGAAGACTGACGTGCAATAGAAGGCCGACACGCAGACTGACAAACTCCACTAAGCTTTACTTTGTTCTTATTGAATTTACTTCTTGTTAATAAACAGATTTTGAGATGTCTAGTAAAAGCATGTCTTGCTAACTTGCTTTATCAGTTTAGGCTGTAACTTGTGAACATTATGTTTTGTGGTTTTGTTCTTAATGCTTGACTTGTTTAGTATTAATATTCCAAGCTTATTGCATGATTGTTTGATTAGATAATTAAGCTAAGCCTTCAACCGCAGACTTAATTATAGAATTTACTATCTATTGTTAAACTAATCAGATGGACTTGACGGTGAATAATTAGGGGTAACGGCTAGGATAGGTGATCACTACCTTGATCGGATTTGTGGGTATTTAGACTAGGTTGAATATTGGTATCGCGTAAACTCTTACCGGAATACGTGTGTGAATTATTAAGCCTTGACCGGACCTTAATTCACTTCAATAGTCATAGATCAATAGTAAATCGATGATAAGCATATGTTCATAAGAATAAGTCTAAGCTGATAGCTCCTCATATTGACGTGTAGTTTTATGTGGAAGTATGTGATTAGCAATATCCTAACACGGAAAAAACAATTTATAAACCTAGGGGTACCTACGGTCGAACCCAAGCCATGACTGTAGAATTATGTAACTAGCTAGAACTACTTAAGTATTGCCTAACGTAAAAAGTTCGGGGAAATGTTTGAAGATGATTGATATCTAGAGGTTTGATATGCAAATTAAAAAGAATTAAGGATCTATGGTCCCTAGGATTAAACATATAAGAGAATGACAATTAATCATGCAACATCAAATGAATAGAACTTAGTTAGACTAGTTTATTCATAAACATTAGCCCTGAGTTCAATTCTCATTCCATCCTTAGGACTAAGAGGTTCATTAATATGGAGGCCTCAATTTCTCAATCTATTGGCCTCCCTTAAGTAGTGGACTCTCCCTCAATTTCTCAATCTATTGGGAGAGTTTACACTACTTAGAATAGTTAAACTAGTCATGCTAACTCAATCCTACATTCTCATGTCAAGATAAAGATAGAAATTCATGCAAGGTTCTCTAATCAAGTCAATATCAAATTTCATTACATACATCATTGATTAGACTTAATTAATTACACTTTAGCATTTTATGAAACACTTAAATTGCAACTTATAGCAATTATAACCAATGCATAAAATTCCGACTCAAAATCAATTGCATAACTAATATATTATCATTCAATTACATGAATAAAACCTAGGGATCCATAACTATTCACTACTCACTACTCATAATGAAAATGAAAGCAACAACAACTATGTAGTTGAAAATTAAAGAGTTCATTGCAAACTAGAGGTGTAGAGGAGGTATGGATGCTTGATCTTCACTCCTACAATCTTCAATTCCTTCAATAGCACTTGATCTTCAAAATCCAAATTTCTAGGTTTTTTAATTAAACTTTGAAGTCAAGGTCCCGAGTTTGAATTAGGCAAAAAGTTTATATAGTCCGGAGTGCTCTCCCTAGCAAGAAAATGCCTCGGCCGAGCAATCAAATTTGGCGAAAAAATCCGCTCGGCCGAGCAAAAATGTCCTGGGTCGAGCAACCTTGTGATCAGCTTGGCGAGGTCCTCAATGGACTAGTTTAAACTCGGTCGGGTTGATCTTGCTCAGTCGAGCAAGTTTTTACTCAGCCCTAGTGAAATACACTGAGTTTTAATGTATTGATTATACCTAACTGCTGGGCCGAGCATAGGTTTCTTTGACCGAGCAAGAAATTCTCTGCAGCTATCCGAGGTGAGCTCTTCACACCAGGTCGGCCGAGCAGCTTCTCCTTTAGTATTTCTGCTCGGCCGAGTTGAACTTTGACCACTTGAGCTCAGTTTCCTCGGTTGACTTTATTTGCTCGGTGCTCCTTTTAGATCTATTCGGTTGAGCTCCAATTCTGCTCGGAAGAGCAGGATTTCCTCATGATGTAACTTGATTTGTTTTGGAATCATCATTGCTCCATTTTGTGATTCATACTCCTTCTTGGTAAAGCTTGGATAAAATCTACAATAAGCACAAAGAGTATCAAATTCTTCTTAAAATAATCAAAAACTAGCAAGAGTTAAGCTTGAGGAGTGCATAAATACTTGCGTATTTGCACCCTTATCACATATTTGTCAAACCAACTTGTTCATTCAGTGAGCCAGTGATGAGTTGATATTTATCGTTCGTATCACACCGAATTCTTGGTCATTATCATTGAGGAATTGATTATCTCACATGCTATTTAAACATATTTATCATCTTTTCAGGTCGCAAAAAGGAGATACAACGAAATCGGAGTTATCAAGCAGCAATCTGAATTTTGGCTTCAAAAATGTGGCAATACATTGGTATCGTACCGAGGCAACCGGGCATACCGACCCAAGCTAGTAATGATGGAGAATCTAAAAATATATACCTCGGTACACTAGGTATGTTACCGAGCATACCGAGGTAACTGAGCCATCGGAACCAATACTTGCCTCGGTACCATACCGAGCTTACCGAGGATATCGAGGCATTAATGCACGACTATAAATTCAGTTTTTGGGGATTTTTGGAAGGGGAATCGATTGACGGAAGAAAAATAGAAGATAAACCAGACGAAAAGGAAAAAAGAAGAGGGTGAATCTCAGGATCTCGTGAAGAGTAACAAGGTTGTAATCCTCCAATTTGTATTTGCTTTCGTTGTCTTTGAAACATTCAGATATTTCGGATACAATTAAGATATTTTGAATACAATGGAACAATTCAGTATGATTAGTGAGTAATCCCTTTATTCCATGGTCTAGGTTATCTTCTTCAATGTAACCAACAGAATTATTCACAGCATGAACGTTATATGAGATGAATTACTAGTAGTTTTGTACTTATCTTGTATTCAATAATTGTACCTGCTAGGTGTTTGATAAAATGCCTCAGTCAAATTATTAGCTTTACATCATATCGGAAGATAGGTGTCTAGAGTGCATAAGAGATTTGTTGAATCATATTCTCATGACTACGGAAGTAGCATGAGTTATACGATCATTGAATATTCATAATTTAACCCAAACATCCTCTTTTGGTCATGCAACGGAAGTTGGTGGTTTAAAAGTGAGTTTGAGTAGGCTAACAAATCGGAAGAGTGAAGCCTAACTATATGAATGATACGAATCTAATCCTACACGAAATTTAGTATTTGATTTGTAGCATGAATGATATTCAGCAAAACTTTAGCGATATAGATTGACTATGAATCTTAGGTTGGATGCATTGAACAAGTAACTTAGACCTGGCATTCTCTTTATATAATTCTGCTCTGTTGAGTCGATAAAATTTACAAAACAAAATCAAACCAACATTGGCCTAGGTAGCTAGACAAAAATTAATCCTTAACTAGTGCATAAGTTTAGTTTGCTCCGTGGACGACCCAATATACTTATCGGATTATAAATTACTTTGATTGCATCCACAAAATATTGCACGTCAAAATGGCGCCGTTGCCGGGGAGCAACGAGTTAGCTTATCATTGAAATAGGGTTAACTAGTAATTTAGACTACCTATTTACTTTCAGTACTTTTATTTACA